>JAVSBT010193311.1:0-30014 GCA_033118115.1 Pharyngocirrus eroticus | reverse complement strand
TAGGAACTGTGAGCTGCATTGATTCAGAATAAACACCTTATTTTGTCACTTTATTGTGTAAAATAAAATCCTTGGTGGGATTGCACCAAGGAACCAAAATCCTTGGTGCAACTTGTTGCACCAAGGCTTTTTCTAGATTTCAAGGCCTGACTAAGATGGCGGAACTCCTTTCTTTGGGTAGTTTGGAAGAAGATTAAAAGGTCAGGTTTTAAGTTTAAGCTTCTACCTGACTGCAGTGTCCCAGATCAAGCACATTCTACAAGATAAGATCATACGGCATCAATATGTTTTCTCACAATTTTTTTGAACTGAACAATTAAATGACAGTTCTACTCTCTGGGTAGTTACCCCCATGACAAATGGTGTTAGTATAAGATACTATTTCTTCTTTTGATATATGTGCTACCTTCTCAAGCTATCCTCTTTCTTCACCTGTAATTTAATCTGAAGTTCTACTAGTTATCAGAAAGTCAGTTTAAGTCGAATTTCTTTTCTTTTCTATTGAAGCATTTTACTATTGTGTGTTTGCATAGAGAACTTAGTTGTTTGTATTCTATTTCTAGAGTTTTTTTGTTTGGCATTTAATAGAAGGGTGAAGGGGTGAAGGTTTTACTGTTGGTGTGTGTCTGTGTGTGTGTCTTAGAAAGAGGAGAGGTGCACGGGTTAAGACCAATTGATATAGACGGCCACTGGTAGTATGAGAATTTTTCAGAAGATTTAAGCTGTAAACTATCTATCATCATACTGCAACAATAGTCAATGAAACACGCCGCCCATCTTTGCTTTTATCATATTGTCCACAAGTGTGTACATGGTAGTGGTCCCCAAAGAGAATGTCCAAATCTTGACTTAACCTTTTAACCTCATATTAATGTAAATTTGTTAACACAAAGCTGCTTGGCTTTCAAGTAGATCATTCTGAACTCCAAGACAAACTCCTTGCATAATATACCATTCGCTAAAATGTTTACTTATGCTTTAGATGGATGACAAATTGCTTGATGGTGTTTTTTTTTTATTGAAGCTTGTGTAGCTTAAACTTGCAAACCAAAATGAAAACTGGTTAATGAAAAACTGAACGGAGCAAAAATCCAAACCTATTGCTTCTAATGATATAATTTCACAGTAATGGGGTCTGTTTCTTTTTTACAAACAGACCTATATAAAGCTTTAACTTTCCCTTTTTTTTTACAACTACAGTTAAGAATATAGTTTCTTTCTCTTACTAAGTTTTAGATTTGTAGATTAAAATTAAGTATTTTAGTTAGTTCTTTTCATTATCATACTTACAACCCTCCTTGTTTGAATATTATTTGAATATCATTTAAATCTATTCCAGGCAATAGCTATTAAAACTAGTGTTACATAAGTATGATTTTATTTGTAGCTGTTAAAAGGCAATTACTTTTTAGAGTATGATTTTATTCCATTTGTAAAAAACTATAGTTTTTATCATTTATCTTCAAGGATAATGCTGATGGACATGTCACAGATACTACACTGCTAGTTCATTTCTTTGGATCCAAAGGCACAGATGTCCTCAAATACACTGACTTTTACAGGTAAGGAAGATATACTGACCTATATATTTTATTTTAGTCAGAATTCAATTATGATAAACATATAGTCTATTTGAAAAAATACTATCCTTTTATTCTCTTTTAAAAAGAAATGCTTTGAAAAGTGTTTTTAATGTACTATCGTACCACAAGGTTCTCTTACCATGGCTGGAGCTGTACAGGTTCTGACATACCAACAAGTCTGTTACTTGATTTATCACTTTCAAAGTTTTCAATTAGAAAAGTAAACTTACTACATTATGCATGACAAATGAAAATATTCATTTGATGAAAATGAAATGCTAATATTCCGATAGTGGGTCAATGGCGGCTTGTTCAACTAGACGATTGGAATTTATTGATTGATATTAGTTCTTTGAACGCTAAAATATAGATTAAAATCATGAGGGAATACATACTTTTAATTGACCTTGAATGCAACCTTTGTGCACTGAGCATAGAAAAAAAAGCAGTTATCACTCTAATATCTATTTCTAAATCTAGACTGTGCTTCTAGACTCATTTCTGCACTTTCTACCTTTATTGCACATTGTTAGAATATAATATCTCTACTTTTGGGGCTTAAAAAGAAAAAAATGAAACTTTTTTTTCTTTTTTCATAATGGAGTAGGAAAAGCTTCATTTAAGACATATGTAACTTTATCATACAACAATGATCAAATTATTCAGTTGCAAACTAAAAGGTATTTCACACCTAAAGTCTGGTGCACATCGACAACTAATGAAGAATATTCAGGTCAAGGACAAAAAAGTACATTTTCAGATCATTCAACATTTGATGACAGAAATTGTTAATTTGATACTTAATATAGTATGATCAAGTCCACCAGACTTTACATACCTTACATGGGACAATTGTTGACAGGGCCAGGGCTAATTTCAGGGTCATAAAAAAAAACTTACTGGTTTGTTAGTTTGTTTATTGTGGCTTATAACAGAGTTCATCTACAGAAGTTGCATTGAAAGGGGCTTTCATTCATAGAACCATGTTCAACTCATATTCTTGGCTGGTCCTGCCAAAGATTGTTCCCCAAATGCTATTTGAATCTGATGGCCTAATGGATAGGGTCATGGAATGCAGTCTAAAAGATACCTGGTGCAATCCCAGGCCTAGGCATCATGGCGTGTCCTTTAGCAAGACACTATACTCTACATTGCTTCAGTGTTCCGTACTGTAAGATGAGGTATTAGGCGCTGCACTGTGGCGGCTGTCGGTATAATTCTGTGTAAAGAATTTAAAATGTACCACGATTGTATTATTTGACAATAATGATTTATTTTTATTACTATACTTATTATTATATTTTTATAAAGCTTTGAGAAAGGTGAGACTTTGTGTGTCAACAGGTCGTGGGCAATGAATTTCAAAACCTAATAGTGAAGCTTAATTAAGGGTTCAAAAAAGGCATGACCATGAAATCAAGATTTGATATTATCTTTTAAAGCAGCTTCATACCTTTAATTCATTGTCCAAATCATTTTTTAATATTTGTTTTCTTAAAAAATGAATCCAAACTATGATAAAATAAGATATAACGCTATTTTAAAAGATAAGATTTTTTTTGTACTTTTCACACTTAAAGGTTTATTTGACATTTCTAAAGGAAATCTTATTTTTTATTTAAAAATGTAGGGCAGTGAAGTTTGAGACTTTAAAAATGTAGCTTAGTAACTTAGGAGGCCCTGATGTGTATATTAAAGGAAGTATAAGAGTTACAATAGAGGTATGGTGAAAACTAGTGAAAAACCCTCTTCTAGCCTTAAGAAGATATCAGAATGGTGATTTCTAAGTGTCAAAGATTCCAGCATTTGCAATGCAAAATCTTAGATTATTTTGATCTGGCTTGTTAAAGGAAATATATTGCTTTGCACTTTCTTTAAAGAGGTCATCTATCATATCACAGCCAGAAAAATATTTACAGAATACCTGTTGCTTGTTAAGTTGTCAGTAAGAAAGATGTTTACAAAAGTTGGTCAACCGTCTGGTGTTTGCTGTTGTTTTCTTGATGTTATCAGTATGAAATAGGTGACATATATGTTTTGTGTAATTCAATGATAATTTTTGCTGTTTTGAAGTTTTTTTCCCCCTCAACTCATTCAATCCATTCATATCATGATCACGTGCGACACGGGTGTGGTGCGATCGCACCCGCGAAATTTCAAGGCCTGTAGTATCCTTATTCTAAAGATTCAGTTTTCAACTCACATAGACCAGGGTAATTTAGGAAAGAACCCTAGAATAAAGAAAGTATGTGTGTGTGAATTCAGAAATCTTATATATAGGCTAGATAATTGTCTGTAAAGTGTAATCAAATTAAACACTTCAAAAATCAACAAAGATTCCTCCTGTCCAAATGAATTACTTAGTTAACAGAAACCTTGAAAATGACTAAAAGTTAACAACAAACAGATTGCCTGATACTCTAAATAAGAGCCTTTTTTTAAAATGATTAGTAGCGATATTAATGCACCATACATTCATGGTTAATTTTCCTATTCAATTGTTGCAATTATCTTATATCAATGAAGAGAAATCTTACCTATTGTGTGAACGCTCTGATGAGGAGTACTAGAGTTTATAAATTACCAGATAATAGGGTGAAATTATGATTTTATTTTGCTGTTGAAATTAGGAAAAAGGTTTTTGCTAGGCCTGTGAATTCAGCAATAAAGAATGTTTGGCCTTAACATTAAGATAGTGATTGCAAGTGCATGTATGTCACTTTACTTTTGGGTCTGTTGAACTTTACTGGGAAGACTTTTTTAATTTCAAGGCCATATATAGGTTTGTTTAATTTTGAATCTGAAAAGACTGGCTAATGAAATATTCTGTAGGTGAGATATCTATTAAAAGTTACATTTTTGACATCATTGAATTGATAAATCATCGAGGAATCAAACCAATAAAAAATGATTTGCCGATATATTTCAGTAGATTAACCCATTGAATGGTTGGTGAAAAAAAATATGGTGATTAGCCTTATAAGTTTATCAAAACCACCCACTCAGATACTCAGCAAGAAGTTAAATGGACTAAGTTGTAAACATTGCTGGCAATCAAGCTGATTTACAAGGTTTGATAGTAATCTTTTCTTCAAGAATTCTTGAGGAATATAAAATTGGGTTAATTCATGCACAATATAAAAGCTTGACCAAATCATAGCTGGTCAGTTTTAGCAATAAAACAAGGTCATAAAAATGCCCAATTTTATGGTCTACTTAAAAGTTATAATGCCTTGAAGTTTTCAATGGTAGAATTATTCTGAACTGATATGTCTTGGGGTGGTGTAACTTAAAATATATTGCATCAAATATCCATGACTAAGCTATCTTTCTTTTATGATTGTTTAGAGAACTAATTGTTGGAAAATGTGCTTTTAGAATTATTTGGTAGTTATTATTGACTAGTTGTATTTGTGGTCTGCCAAAACTCATTGCATGAGTAAGTCTGCTTAACCGTCTTGAAATCATAATCAAGATTCCCTTGGTTCACTGGTCTTCTTCTAAAGGTTTCAATTTGAGGTGTCTGAACCTAGCATGAAGATACAGCCATGCTTTATCCAGGTTGAATTATGAGTTTGCATGGCCACCCAGCTATTTGCTTCTTTTCATCCCTGTACACATCATAGCAAGCCAATTTTTCACAAACCGTTTACTGTATGTAGTTTTTGAAAACCCTCATCATATATAAAGATTTTGCAAGCCAATTTTTCACAAACCGTTTACTGTAGTTTTTGAAAATCCTCGTCATAAATAAAGATTTTAATTATAGCTTATTATTAAACAATGGCGTTTAATGGTTCAAGTCCAAAGTTTAACTAGAATATGGTTTTATAAAATGGAAAGCCGTCCAAATGTGTTTTAATTTAAGTGCTTGTAGAAATCCTATCAAATCCAACCCAAATTACGCAGTTTGCCTCAAATTGTTGTGATACAACAGACCCTTATCAAGTTGAATTCTTTCACAGGTTACCCTGGCCATTAATGATAGGTTATTCAATAGTCTTTGCTTATTGTTGGCTATTTGATTCTTGCAAATAGCTTCAAAAGAAATGTATATTTGTGTCTGCAAAGGAATATTTGTATTGCCTATTGAAGGTAACTGTGTTGTAAAGTAACGTTATATAATCTAGGTGGATAAATGCTGGTAATTAGAATTTGTAACCACGTATTACTATTTTACTTTAGAAAAATAAAGTTTGTCCTGTGCTTGACCTCAGTTTTCTTAGTTGGCAAACTTGTTCTAAATGTTTGCCACACACAAAAAGTTTAAATTTGCCATTTGGGTCATTTACAGTTATTTAGTACAATTCACCATCCTCTGCGATGTATTGTCTAAAGTGTGCCAAACCATCAACACTGGGCCATTAATTGGATATCTTGTCAAACAACAAACAGCAAAGGAAGTATTAGCACTAAACCAACAACAAGTATCCTTTAGCGTTGAAGTGCAAGAATTTTTCTAATGCACTGCTGAAATGTACTTGCATTCTTAAGTGATGTATAAAGATGTTGATAGAAGAAAAAAAGCTTATAAAATTTCCTTTCCCAAACATTCAATTTATTACCAGACGTTTCTAAACTCAAATTTTCCACTACTATATTATAAAAGTTCACTTTTTTTCTCTCCATTTCTTTTTTTTGTAGTTTTATGGATAATTTACAAACTGAAGTGTTGCAGCTAGAGTTTAATGAATTTTCAAAGGGCATGTCAACAATATCTGAAGAAGAATTTGCCAAAATTTTGCTGAGATATACAGTCCTTAGCCCAGAAGATCATGAAGAATACCTTGAGAGGCTTGAATCAAAAATCAAGGACAGAAAGGTATACTCGAAAATGTGCACTAATTATGTGCACACTTGACATCTGGTGGTAGATTTGTGAAAATTATACATTTGAGGTGCTTGTGACTGAAAAAGTACCAGTCAGATATGTACATTTCTGTGACTATGATTCATATTTGTCAAAAAGTGTTAAATTATGATCATTGTTAGAAATTCATACTTTGATATTTTCTTTTGCTGACAAGTCTCTGTGGTGAGATACTTCTTTGAACCTTCCGCTACCAGCAATATTATGAAATTATGTATGGTCCTTCAGCACTTAAATAAGCCAAAATCGCTTCAATCCTTTTGTGAAACAAGAGAAAACAAATTTATATGGCTGGTGTGAGAAATAGATTTGAAAAAAACTTTCTTTAATTTTCATTTATAATAATTGCAAGATTATGTAAAATTATGCAAGGAGAAATTGAAGGGGGGGGGGGGGTGCTGATCATATATTCTCAGAAATGAATTATGTTCAAATTTGTAACCATTCATAGAAACGTATAAAAAATCAACAATTAAAGAGAGAGATGTGCCAACTATAGGGTATGTAACTCGCTCATAATATGCATAAATACACAAAAGGTTTCTTTGATCTTGGATTGCCTTGGCTTTCAGATATAGAAAGACCAATGGTACTTCAACTTTGGAGGTGAAACTATGTTATGGGAAAATATATTTCATTGGTCTTGAGTGTCGCAATGTATGTGAAATACAAATATTAGTCTCTTTCAACATAGAACCTCCACACTTTTGTGGTTTGGACGAGGTTCAAGATGTATTATCATAATAGTCAACATCTAAAATTTGTTGCATGTTATATGTTGTACCTTGTGTGTGGGCAAGATCCGTCTACTTAGCTCTAGTGCTACAGCAAATATATGTCAATATATGAACACATAGCTTCCAAACTACATGTACCTACAGAGAAAAAAATCACAATATCAAATACCTCTTAAGATAAGACATAAATATATCATAGTTATACCAAGATAACGTAAAGGAATCCTTTTCTTCTGAAAACTGTAACGCTTGTTGACCGCTCTTACCTTATTTATCTTGTTATATTATATTAAAAGGAAAGGACAGTGACTTAAGATTAATTCTTTCATTTCAGAATTCAATGCAAAATAGGTGTATGTTTTTACTTTTATAAATCAATGTTTTATTCTTTGGTATAATTGTTTTGTTGAGTTCCTGGTTGTGACTTTTGACATGTTTGGTTGGGTTTTTGTTCACAAATAATTGTACAACTGCAAAATGGCCTTATATTTAAAAGAAAGTTGCACCTTTTACTACTGAATGTAATGAAGGGCATTTTATATTAGATATTTCTTAGATATAACAGTATTCCTGTAAGCAAGATTTTGTGTGACCATATTTCTTTTATTTTCAGTTGTATTTCATTTGAATAACTTCCGAGATTCACTATTGCACAATTATATTTAGATGCACAAAAGGTTATCTTGCATCATTAGAATAAATCGATGTATCTTTTATATTTCATTTTTTCAGGGGATTTCCTTCAATGAATTCAAAGAATTTGGACAGTTTTTGAATAATCTGGATGATTTCTCAATTGCTATGAGGATCTATGCCTTTGGGGATCACCCTATAAATGAAGGTTTGCATTTCAATTTGCATTTATTTACAGTAACTTATTACATATGCATCAAAGTCACTGACTCTAGCAAGACTTTGCTTGTAAATTAAAAATGTACAATGGGATACCGGCATAACGAGGTGGCGCCTCTGCTGATTATTCAATGGTTATGGGCACTTTAGACTACGAATAGGCATCATTTCCTAACTTTTTTGAGAAATATCGCTATATATGTCCAATGCGATGAGTTTGAAGAAAGTTAAACGTATGAATGAAACACATGCATGATCTTATACTGCATGATCAGTAAATAATCAGCAGCTGCGCCACCATAATGCGCCTATATTTATTTTAGAGTGACAATCTTCTCTTGCTTTAAAGTGACTAACAGTTAATATTTTCATATAAAATGTAATCTTGAGTTGTATTCTTTGTATTTGATTTACATTTGAAGATGAATTCAAAAGAGCAGTCAAAGTTTGCACTGGACAGTCTCTCAATGACCATTTGGTACATGTTGTGTTCCAACTGTTTGATGTTGATGGAGATAGTAATTTGAGCCACAAAGAATTTATATCTGTGATGAAAGATAGACTACATCGAGGCTTCAGGGTAAGGTGTTTTGCGCTGCCTTATAGTTTGTAGATAATTAAGAGTGTAATTTTCTGCTACTCTCCCAGGTATCAAGAAATGTCTTATCTTGGTGGTAGGTTGGGATATTGGATTCTAAATGTTTCATACAGTTCTGCCAGGGACAGCAAAGAGCACCTCATGGTGATCTCTGTTCACATAACTTTCATGGTACAGAAATTGGGAATACAATTCACTTTTTGTAATATTTTGATAACAAAGAACAATACAAACATTATTTAAGATTGGTAATACATGTACATAATAAGGGAGCTATTCTTGTTTAAAACCCTCCATTTAATGATAATTTTTCTTTTTCTTCATTTTGTAGTCAAATCTTGGTGACAATACCAGATGGGATGTTTTCAGGTCATGTGTGAAAAATGAAATGAAGACTGCCTAAGAGTTTAGTAGACACGTATACTATATATAAACTGTGATGTGACATGAAGTAAATTTTGAGATTTTACATGGAAAGGGCAACTGAACAGCATACAAGTTTACCCATGCTATTGATAAGAATGGTGGCAAGTTTGCCAGGTTTTGTTTCGTTTTGCCAATCAAGAACCATTAGTGATAGAGTAGCACTAAACTTAGATTGGATCTGTAATTATACAGTATGGGATCATTAAGATCATTAATAGGTAGCATGGTTCTGTAAGTAAGCAGTGTAAAGTTGTCATCATTTTTCGTCTAACGGCATATGAAGCATTCGTGCTTACTTTGAAGTGAGAACTATTGCTAGAAACTGGTTAGAAAGAAGTATTGAGAGAAGTTGTATCTAGGTTTGTAAAGATATGCAATTTATAATATTTGAAGGTTTTTTTAAATCATTTTTTATGTATAGATTAAGTACGCTATATTATAATGTGTTGGCACTTTTCTCTTGATTGAAAAAGCCAATTAATAATGTTTTAAATTCTATTTGATTGTTTAACTTTGTAATTTAGTATTTCACTGTAGTCTTTTGCCCATCTTGGGTTCTAATGTTCATGCTCCCAAGACTACATTTAAATCATAGAAGGGTGTTTACCTACTACTTACACTTACACGTATACTTTTTTTTCCAACCGAGATAGAATGATTTTTGATAATATTCTACACATGTTAAAAAAGAAATTTTGATATTGTGATGTGCAGATGACAGATAGCTGACAAAAATATGCTAGGATTTGAATAGTATATCATGTGAACATGTTCATTTATTAAACTAATTGTACACCACATAATTAAAGAGGTGGGGGTGGTGGGTATAAAGATCAATCTGCTATCTGTATTGTTCATTTTAAAATGTCCTCATCGAAATTGTACAAAGACCAAGTAATTCATTCTAATACAGGTAATTTAACTGTACCAGACGAGGTCATTGTAGTATCTTGTCATTAATCAAAATAAGTTTTAGGTCATGCATTGTTACGAAGAGATACAAATAGTTTGACTTAAAAATTGTTATGACTGGCTCAGTTTTAAATTGTCACCTCCCACCTTATTATGATCAAAAAGTGAAAAAAAATGAATGAAATATCATTTCATTGATCTCTTTAAGGGGTATATGGTCTAGTTTGTACTTTTGATATGAATGAGTGATATGTCTCATATGGCAAAATGACAAATAATTTCATTCATGTTTTGGACAATTGTTGATTCTAGACAGGTGACAGACAAAGCAATTCTATTAAAAGCTTGAAGAATGTGCTTGGTATGAGTAATCTTCATGAATAATTTATTGTAAATATTTATCATCTTTCATTCATCTTTTCAAGAAAAAATATACATAATGTTTTTTCATGTATAGTCATATAGTGCATGCAATGCTAAAAGTCTTACTTCAAAGGCTTATGCTTGTACAAATAGGACATAGCCATTCACCATCTACCTTTCATTATAGAATAGCCTTAGATGTGGTGGGGTTAGAAAACAAAAATGATCTATACAGAATAGAAACAAGGAAGTCTTCAAAGAAAAAATATGACGTATTTTCTTGTAATATTAAGTGAATATTCATTAAAAAGTCTACCGGATGCTTATTTCATTAACTTACAATAATCACAAAACAAACTGTACGATCACTAAAAGATTAATAAAGGCATGCGATTTCTGGAAAAAGCAGTTCTATTCTTCACAATTTGTTATTTTTCCCCCCTCTTATTCTTCCCCTAGTTTTATTCACATTATATCTGACATGCTATTTTTCTTATTGATCAAAATTATGACTAGATGTAAGGCCAGTGAAATTACCTTATATTTCAAGATAAAAATATTTGTAGAATTATACACAAATGACTTTCATAAAATTAAGTATGATTATAAAATATAGCAAGATCAAAATAATGATATCCTTGTTCTCATATGAATTAAAACATGAGGGTAATATTACAAAGTTCTCTCAGAAATATACAACTGTTTTTTTACCATTATTCAGTTTTTCTCAAGTGAGGAAAACTTGCTAAAGTATTAAAAATTCCTTTGTCCAAAGGCACAGGGGGTCTATACCCAAAGTCTTTCTTTGCCCTTTCACAATTATAATAATGATGTGTACCAGCTAGAGATACTGTCATTGGAGTAAATGTAGGGCGTATTACTTTGATCGGTTTTAACAGCATACAAAAGAATTGAATCATAAGGGATATAATGTAAATCAGGAGAAATGGTAGTTTGATTTTGGGAGCTGGATAGCCAAGACCAACCAGCACTCGTGACATGAATGTCCAAAACTGGATGGGCTCATCATTTGTAATGTTGTATGCCTGAAAATGAAATAAAGGTACGTCATATTTTTATCTGCATCAAAAATTCTACTTTTTACAGGACAGAACTGCTCCCTGGTGATAACCCCAGAAGAAATGTTATTCATAAAGTTATATTAATCTCTTTATATTACTAACGTCCATTCTATTTAACCCTTCTTTTGAAAAAAGATATTAAAAATCTATAAGTGCTAGGCATTTACTAACCTTTCCATTTATTGGTGCAAAGGGTCCAAGCCTTTCTCCAGCTAGCACATGAGCGTAAGCCACATTTTCTACATATGTAAAATCAACAAGGTTTTTCCCGTTTCTGAAATAGAAAGAATGTTATATATATATCATCTGCATCATTGATTGATAAAAAAATCAAAAGACTACATTCAATAACCTATATAAATGTGTGTGCAACAAATGAACCACACATAATTCAAATATTTCCTTCACTTCTCTTTATACAAGCAAGAATAACTGACCCTATCATGAATTTTGTTTTCCCAGCTTTGGCCATCCTTATTGTTGTTGGTACCATGTGGGGGTCTCTTGGCCCAAAAATTCCATGGGGTCTTATTGCCACTGTATAAAAATTATCCGTATTTGCAGCTAGGACTTCCTACAAAAATATTTATGATTTACATAATTATAATTATATTTGGTTTCCATAGCTGTGATCTTGTAATTCAAAATCACTGTAGATGTTCAATGACGCAATTAGAAAGAGTCATATGCATGTATGATGTATGTAACATAATAAAATGAATAACTTTTACCATTTTCAAGAAAACTATTGAATTCTTAATCAGATTCACAAATCACCATATGATGCTAATGGCTTAGTCTATAGCAAGAAAAGGCAAATAGAACTTTAATTTGTTTAATTTCTGACTAAAATACTTGAATTTATGGAGCACTATGTTGTAAATTTATTGTTTATTCTCTTTGTTGCAAAAATATTATTATGTAAAAGGAAAATGTACATAGGCCTTGTAGTTGTACGGAAAATGAAAATCCTATTACATATAAAGGCACCTCATATTTAAAAGTCACCATGTCATCAAACGAATAATCGAAATATAAAAAATGAAGCATATCTGATCAATACAAGGTCACACAAACCTTTTCCTGGAGAATCTTAGTTTCTGTGTAGAAGTCCATTGGTTTAGAAGCATATGGAAGATCCTCATTGCCATTCTGTATATCTTTACCTTCATAAACAACACTGGCACTACTGGTCAATACAACTCTCTGAAATAAATAATAAATAATGAATGTATCTTTCAAAAAAGCAAAATACATCAAAAATGTCATTAGTAATATTTTACACAAAAAAATATTTTGCAAAGATTTTTTTAAATTAATAAATGATATGTCTAAAAAATGGGTTGAACATTGTGACATGTTTTGAGGAAAATAGCAGTTTAAGAATTTTTTTTGGCATCATTTACCCTCATGTAATATCACTTAAATAATTTCTTCCTTTTGTGATAAACTTCAAATAAACATACACATGATTTTCTGTCACTGAATATAATCAGAGGCACCATTATTTATAATATACATAGAAAAAATAAAAAAGCAAACCCTTACCTTTACTCCATTTTCTTTACAAACTTCTAATATATTCTTGGTACCTTCAAAATTGACTTTGTGGAAGAGCTCTCTGTTGTTACTGAGAGGTGATGGGGTGGCGCAATGTATGACCATGTAGACATCTTTAAGGGCTGGAATCAAGTCCTGGAAAAGATGGCAGTAGGATATTGAAAACAACTGATTTTTTTTCTAATGTTACAATCTGGACATTTCATTCTTTTCAATTTAATATAAAAAATAAAAGAATGAAATCTCTTCAAAGTGAGAAAGTTACTTTTTGGATGAAATTAGAAATTACAAACCTCCTTTTTACAAAGATCACCAATGAAAAATGAAATTCTCTCATCTTCAAATGTTGATCTAATGTCAAAAATGTTGACTGCATATCCTTTGTCAAGCAACTTCTCTACAATGTGTCTTCCTAGAAATCCACAACCTCCTATCACACAACACTTCCTTCCCTAGAAAAAAAATAAAATCTCAAGATATTAAAGAAAGACTAGTCTATCCAGATATATATAACTAGTAGACATGGTATTAAATGGATTGTTATTTGCTATTTGTTTTGACAAATATGTGTACAATTTCATACATTAAATATTTGAGGGTTTACTTGAGAGAGAAAATAGAACCTCAAAATGAAACTGAAATATCAACAATTTGGACAATTAATATCCTCCAAAGATGGCAAATTTTTAAAATTGTTCATAGTGGAGGTAGATAGACTGGGACAGTGGATTCAAAATACTGGACAGTGCACAAAAAAAACCACCTATGTTAACCCCTTTGACCATGCACCAATAAAACGAAGAAGGACGGACAAAGATTCAACAAATGCTAGACAGAAATAGTTTCAAAATGATCATCTTGTTCTAGGTAGAAAGTGCTCTGACCAATCATTGATGATTAAACGAAAGTCCTGTCAAATGCCATATTAGTATTACTGAACAGACTAAGAGAAAACGTTTCTATGCATCAGCATGAAGCTGAGAACAGGAAAGTCATGAGCCAGATGAACTGCAGACTAATACCATTTGGCAATAAATAATATGTACAGCTATGTGTCAACATAGAAACGATAAAAATCCAATAAAATTCTTTGATTTTCAAATCCATGAATGCAACCTGTTTAAATTCGATGTTTCTTTTGTTTGTTTGATACACAAGTGTTTCCTTACAATACGTTTTATCAAGAATGCATAATATTCAACTAGCTTCTTTAAAAAAATCCCAAACAAGTCATAAAATATGTATATGCAGGAATTCTTTCAAAAAAAAGTAAGAAACCATCTGGTAACTAAATAGTGAATTAACTTTCAGATGGAATGTATGATTGATTATTGTCATGCAAACTCCCAAAAGGCATTTAACTCTTAGCACAGCTATATGTTTTTAGCGATATTTTTTCATAGTTTTCTAAATATAACCAAAGCTATTACTGAATCAAAAAGTTAATTCAACAAAAATCTAGATAAAATTGTGACATAAAACTTTTGAATTTAAGAAACCTACTAATTTCAGTTGCCATTGATAGGCTGTAGCTGGTCTTCTGATCAAAGATACATAGCCATTTTCTGCCATGATTGTAGCAGCTTTGCTTGCACAAGTTTTTTTCCAGTTAATTTCAACAAAAGTTAATCAATCCTAAGCTCACAAGATATAACAACTGTCAACGTTCATTTTTCCTTTTGTTCCTTGTCTCCTTTTTTTTCTCCAGAAATTATAATGCAACAAAATAAAAGGATGTTGATGAATAGTTCCACAAGTCAAAAAGGTTATAGTTTAAATAGTACCATGTATTCATTTATATGAAAATCTTTCATGATATATTTTATGGCTTATATTTTAACAGATGGTAAGCTCATTAACATTTTTAGTTTTTTCCCAGTAGATATAAACAGGCTGTGCAACAAGCTTAAGCCAACTAGAAATGGCTTTTTGCCTGCTTACAATATTGATTTGATTGTAAAACATGCAAATAAATTGACACTGACATATTAAGTTTATAAGTTACTTTCATACATGCTATTAAATTCATCATTGGCAATCTCTCAAAAACAATATACATGTACATTGAATGAAAAAAAGCATACATGATGTAGACTTTACTAGGCTGAATCTGCTAAATATCATATCAAAAAAGAAGATTGACCTGTAACTTGCATGGTCCATGCCTAAGGCAACTACAAAGGCCATTCCAAATTGATAAGTTGGTCGATGGATTTTTTGGTATTAAAAATTGGGTCAGTCAGTTAATTTTTATTCACTTTTTTTTTGTTTACATAAATAAGACATAATGTGTCCTTGTACTTATTTCTAACAAAAGATGTCTGTTCCCCTAGAAAAAATGTCTACTTTTGCCTTGCTATTGTTCTGCCATGTCACTGCATAATGCTTCATTGGTTTAGCTTTATAATTTTTACTGAAGCACCTATCATGTCAATCAATGTCGAATAATGGTGGATAACATGAAACAGATTTATTGATATACAAAAGTTTGACAGGGCCTATGATTTGACATGTCTGTTTTTGATTCAAAACAAAAACTCTTTGGTCTACTTTGTCCGTTAAAGTTACTTTTCAGTATCTTTAAATATCTATTTAACTTCTGTGTTCTCCCATTTCCAATGTACATGTAGCTAAATAGTTTTATTTACATAATTCAGTCATGATTTAGGAGACCCTAATGATTTAAATCTGTTGCATAACCACTTGGTCTACATGTTCCTGTGTCAATATGGTTTGTGATGCAATAACTGATTGGAAACTGATTTCTAGACACTTTTAGACAGACAGTATTAGCATTACACTGGTCCAACATACATGCACAATTCCACATTTAAGTCTGGCAGTACAATCTATTTTACCAAATAAAGAGACATTTTTGGATTTTTTAGGATATTTTTGAACAAATATTATATTAGCTCTGTTCATGTGGGAATGTTGAAAAATATGTTCATCTGACTAATCTGAATCTGTCTCTGACAGTGACTATCAATCATTTTCATTTCTTGTCATGTACACAATCAATTCTGAGCACTGATGGGTTCTAAGCTTACTTTATATCTTATTTTTAATGTTGATATATTGCCTTCTTTGGATCTACAACTTGAAGAGTTCAAGTTCCAATGAAATGAGTTTTTTTTACCCTGTTTAGTTTTACTAAGTTATGAAGTTAATAACCAAAATTTGTTCGTTCATAATACAAATCAATATAACATATTTCTGCTTTTTGAAACTGCTTTTTTTTCAATTAGAACTTTAAAATGAATAAAGAAAATGAGCTTTCTTTCATTGTGCAAGTTAATTCACACCATGATTCTCTCTGATGATAGAGTGATAGCATCAGGTGATTCCAGGTGTCAGGATCTGAAATCTGTTTTTTGACAAAAGTAAACTGTGACCATCTATAAATCACATACATGTCTGTTCTTTAACATGGTCTTAAACTTTTTTAAATGCTTTTACTTAGTTCAATTACTGATATACTTGAGAAAATCGTGAAAGAAATATTAACCGGTGCCTACCTTTCTATATGTTGCCATTCTGTCATCTGCTGATGATTGTTATTGACCAATGACAGGCTGATAAAAAGTAACTCCGGACTTCCACATCCGGGCAGCGCAGGTAGCGGTTCGTTTCGAAGAACAACAAAACGCAAATATGGTAGGTGCTGTCATATGATTGTAACTCGGGAAAATATGCATTATCGATGCATTTAGTGGAATTTTTCGTTAAGCAAATTACTTTAAGTATTTGGATCCTTTCTTTTATCAAACGAAAAATTCACTGATTGTGAGATAAATGTCCAAATTTATCGTTTATGTGTAGTGTTAATGTATGTTGACTACTACTTCAGCTGAGGGCTAGTCTCAGCATGTTGATTTGTGTTACCAGAATATTTTTCTTATACACAAACCGATTTTGTTCCTAGACATATGCAAACATTTGTTTACAGACAGCGAATCATTCATTTACTTATCGTCTATTGAAAATCACTTTATTTTTGATAAGATATAAAAATGTTGTTTTTTTGCTTTATCAAGTTGATATGATTATTTACTAGCTGTCTGTCTGTCTCATGTATCATCGTCAAGGGGTACCATTGGACTCAATCGAATCTTGTAGTACACAGCCACACAAGATTTACAAACTGTTGTAGAAGTTTATTTAAAATCATAAGATGCTTATGGTAGAGAATATTATACAGTATTACCAAATTCCAGGCAACATTATATAGATAATCTAATAATCTGGAAAAGCCTATGAAATAAAAGGGCACCTGTTAATCAGTAAATCTATTCTTCACTGTTTGGAATCTATATTAATTGTATACTTAAATGTATTCTTTTTCTCAATTTAGTCAAACTACAGAAAAACAACACTTGGAGGGGGGCAGAGAAAAAAGACTGGACCTAAGCCAGAATTAACAGAGGAACAAAAACAAGAAATTAGAGAAGCTTTTGATTTATTTGATGCTGATGGGACAGGCACGATTGATGCAAAAGAACTGAAGGTATGCTTGGAGAAATATGGTTGAAAATATTATGTTTAAACTTGTGTTTTGACTTTTTTTCTAGAGGCAAGTTGAATGTTCTCTCCCTGAACACTCTCTCCTGTTCACCAATTTGGCTAAGTACATGTACCCTTTTTTCAGGCATTGATAAATAGATACCATATTGCAAATTAGAATCTTGAGTAATATAATGTTACTTGTTACATGATATTGCATGTTTTGTAGTCATTTTATTTTTGGAAAATAAGTAATGCATTTTTCAACAAGGCTAATTTTTGATGATTTTTTTCTTGTAGGTTGCAATGAGGGCCTTAGGGTTTGAACCAAAAAAGGAAGAAATAAAAAAGATGATAGCAGATATTGACAAAGAAGGATCAGGTATGGTATATAGTTTAATAAAAATAATGATAAAAACTATGAAACAAAATAACTTTTTATCAAGTAATGGTTCTGTTATATTGATCCAAAGTTACCACAACAACAATAATAGTATTGGACATATCAAAATTGTGCTAACATTAATGTGGAACCAGATGCATCTCTGATTAATCCAAGTTTGGTATGAGTTGTTGGCCCTATTTTGATCCTTTATTAAAAAACGCAAATTAATTAATGGCTTCTTTTATTGGCCAAAGATATATAATCAATTTCTAATGTTGTATTTGTTTCATTTTTCCAGGCGTTATAGATTTCAATGACTTCCTCACAATGATGACCCAAAAGATGAGTGAAAAGGATTCTAAAGAAGAAATTTTAAAAGCTTTCAGATTATTTGATGATGATGAAACAGGGAAAATATCTTTCAAAAATTTGAAAAGGGTGGCAAAAGAATTAGGCGAAAATCTTACAGATGAAGAATTACAGGTAATCATAAGTTCAGAAACTTCATAAAGTGCTTAACAATCAATCTTACAATGAGAGAATCATAATGTAAAGAAAAATGCCTTTAGTGGGATTTCCAAATATGGTAGATGGTAGTGAAAGGTGCAGGAATTATAGATTTTTTATGACTTTAATTTTGTCTTTTTAGGAAATGATTGATGAAGCTGATAGAGACGGTGATGGAGAAATTAATGAAACAGAATTTTTAAGAATAATGAAGAAAACAAGTTTATACTAGCAGTACTTGCTGTATATTTTGTTCATATTTATTTTGTGTAGCTCTTATTTTTTGTACTTATTTTTTTTTTTTGTATTTGAGATCCTCTCAAGGGATTGGAATACATGCAAATGAACTCTCCTCAGATGTTGAGGTTGAAAGACCTTTGCTTGAAGTAGATTTTTTCATTTGTTTAAAAATATGATTTTGTCTGGTGAACCTGAAAATGTTGTAGATATTGAAAAAATGAAGAAAAAATATATGACAAGAAAATTTGTTAAATGCTGGAAAAAAATCTATGTCAAAAGTATTGAAAAAACATTCCACATGGAAAGGTTGGTCGAATGACTGCTGATGTAAATAAAGAAAAATAGTACAGAAAAGAAACTTATTTTACTCTAGGCTAAATATTAAATTAGGTAAGAATTATGATCCTTATTCCTTTTTGTTTAAATTATAGTTTAACACCACATTATAAGTATGTTTCTCGGGTCAATCTTCTTTTAAAAATCTGCTGTTCGGACAATTTTATGGTTTCTTTTGCGAGAGGGATTACATTTGCCACTCATTGGACACTGTTGAATGATAAATTAAATCTTTTTGTAGCAGATGATTCAACTCTAACGTAAAATGTTCATCCGATAGTAGAGATAATTTGATAATGTCATTTTGAAATTTGTGGCCCCTTATATTTTACAAAGCATGAATATTGTCTGTACAAATGTAAGATAGTGAATATAATCGTAATAAAAATGAGTTCTTGTTAGAAATTTGCAGTTGTGTGATTGGGATATGAATGAAGTACATGGCCATGTTTACACATATCATTCTTTCATCAAAGAGGTCAATCTTTTAATACAACTCCTCTCTTTTATCTTTCTATGACCTTTATTTCCAATATAACTTGCAATATGCCTTTCTGAAATTACCTTTTATTACATTTTCCAATTAAAACTATTAAATTGCATGTATTTTTTTCATGACCTTTCATTTTATATTACATTCAAATATTATAATAATTTCACCCGAATTAGTCTATTCATTATGTAAATTTTCTAGACAGACTATTCATTATGGAGTTGGTGTTTTGCCAATTAATGTGCCAGACCAAGATCTATATACCCTGAAAATTGAAACCTTGTTGGTACATGTATTGTAAACAGCCATTTCTTGGTGTACATAGTTACATTTCCTTCAGTTTCTATACGTTTAAAATAATATCGAGTCTCCTGATAGTTTTGCTAGATTTAGGACCAATACATATAAGGTTAAATATATTTGGCGTGGTTATGTCTTGAGCAGATCTTATGACTATAACCACTTGATTATTATTAGTATTACAAAAATTTAAACAAAAAGTGTCATGGTCTGTGCCTAAGAAGTTCTTGATGAATGCACAAGTATAACACTTATCGTTCCATTTAAACACCTGGAACTAGATATATTATACAATATTTATAACAAGGAGTGATTTACATAATTATAAACGAACACGTCATCCAAAAAATTATACTTAAAAATTAGAAAGAAGCAAAAGGAAGAAGACGGGTACTTGAAGCACCGTTGCATGTTTTGCTAATCTTTTTTTTTAATGTTCATGCGCAGTTGAATGCAAAAGTTGAGCAATCATTTGTTCCGAAAGGAAAAAACTGAAAAAAGCCTTTTTTTGGCACAATATTCTATGTCCACATACGTGTGATTAGCAAACATCATGGGAAAGCCAAAGAAAGGCAAGGGGAAACAAAAGAATGATGATTTGTAAGTATAGAAGCCATGATATGCTACACGTGATTCCAGCTGTCAGTATACAATGACTGAATGAATGATATAAATCTCTGCTTGGATGACAGTTACACTCTAGTCTATAATATGCATGTTAACAACTGCGTGACAGCCGTCTTTTATGTATTCTGTTTGTATAAGAGACTTGGATACATAAAGCATAACCTTTTTAGTTACATGGTATCAAATTTGCTGTATGTTTTTACAACGATTGGCTGTTAAAATTAGGATGTTTGATTTCATCTGGGTTTTTTGTCGACTTCCAAAATAATCTCCCTTCAAGCATGTAATTATGAACTGAAATACAATTTCATCACTCCTTGTGAAAATTGCACAAGAGAATAGAAACTATGGTTATAAATGGTTCACTAAGGTACATTTAATGAGAAATAAAAATATAGAATACATACATTTTTTATCATCTAGTGCCTATAATAGGAATATTTCGTTTTTCTTGGCACTATTGAAACCATAACTTTGTTATCCAAAAGCCCATGCAGATCTCTTGACCAAGAATTTTCTGACCCATACTTGAATTCTAGTTAATTGTTACCCACTGTCCTAACCATACTCCAATATAGATATGTTGAGATTTTTGAGACAATCACAATGAGAACAATATAGGACAGCTACACTTAGGTTTAAGTAGCTCTTAAATTTGACACATCACAGATAAGGAGAGCACTTAATCATCTGTGATCTTGCCTCAAAATTTTGCACAAATATGTCCAAAATATAATTTTCAGCAAAAAAATGCTACAAAAGTATATATTTTGACTTGAGGGTCTCCTTAGATACCATTTGATTGATCACCCAAAATCTGTTTTAACATGAAAAAAGACATCACTCCAAAGTGAAAATATTTTTTTTGTACAAATAATTATGGTATCAACTTATAAAAGCTTTCAATAGACAAAAAAAATGTTGTTTTATAATTAGTATGCCATTTCTTAAAATCTAAAAATTATGATATCTGTTTGAATTTATACAAATGAAAGCCACTGCAAGATTCGCCCTTTTTGAAAATTAGCAAATTTGACACCACCTTTATGACTTGAAATTCCATAGAAAAACTTTTGAAAAGAGAGAAAGAAACAATAAACCACAATTTTAAAGGTGTAAACACACTTCTAAAGATGATTTTTTTAAATTTCTTTTTAATATGAAAATTGTAAAAGTTGATTCTACTCTTGTGAAAAATAATACTTTTTGAGTGTTTACTTTTTTAAAGTTTTAGTGATAACGACTTGTAGCTAAGGAAACTCTTAGCCAAAAACGTATTTATTTGTTGAAAAAAAAAAAATTCTAAAAACTATACGAAATCAAAATTTCAAACTAAACACTTGTGAATATTTCCAGTAATACTTGATAATGCTTTATTTTACTAGTATTCCAAATGAACTTGAAATAAAATGTTATGTGAGAACGCCGCATCATTACTTTTGTTTTCACATACCTTTTGTTCTTGTGTTGTTTAGTAGTGATGATGATGGGGTAGACTTAGATCCAATTGCAAAAGCTGTTGCACTTGAAAAAGAAGAAGTTATAGAAAAAGCTGCACCAAAGAAGGGCAAAAAGGGAAAGAAAGGCAAGAAAAATGATGACTGGTAAGTTTAAAAGTTTTTATTGAATCTCTCTTTTGAAGGTCGTAATTGTTATTTGAGTGTAATAAAAGTTATGTGATTTACAAAAGAAAAATTCCCAAAGGTTTATTTTTCATTTTACAGGGAAGATGATGTCTCCTCAGACATTGCAGCTCTTTCTTTAGAGGCTAAAGACTCCGATGACGAAATGGAAAACATCAAGCCAGTAGGAAAATCAAAGAAAGACAAGGTAATGATATACAACTGTCTAAAAAAGCATAAAATATGTATTTTTATACCTTATATATTTGTGAAAATGGTTTATACATTTTTATGGTTTTTTTAAGAAAAAGAAATCGAAAAATAAAGAGGATGAGGAATTTGAAGAGAAAGAAATTATACAAAAATCATCTAAGAAAGGTATGAAACCAGGGCTATCGGCTTTTCAAATGCTTGATATAGAAGATGGAAGTGATGAGGTAAGTGAGATGCATGTTTGAATGCATTGTCTTTTAGCAGTTGTAAAAAAAATTGAAATTTTGCTTAAACAGCTCATACAAATGTTTGGAGCTTTTCTCTCTGCTTCAGAAATAGATTTTTTTGTTCCCTTATGTTGTTAGTGATATTTATTTGCTTACAGGAATCTGAAGAAGAATCTGAAGAAGAACCTGTTGTAGCAAAGCCTGTAAAGAATGATAAAAATGCAAAGAAAAATAAGAAGCAAAATTCAATAGAAGATCAAGATTTTGATGCAAATTCAGAAGCTAGACCAAGTGCACCTCAAAAGGTATGTGATTTTGTGTTAGTAGTTAGATTTGTCATAAGTAGTACCATTGTTTTAGTATCTGTTATTTGTTATCAACTTGCAATTCAATTTTATTTCCAAATATGGACATTTTAAGAATAAGGTATACTTTACCTTGTTTTAATTTTCAGGGTAAGAAGAAAAAGAAAAATCAAGATGAAGATATTGATGCTCTTTTAGCTGAAATTGAAGGTGGTCAAGAAAAAGAAAGGAAAAAGGGAAAAAAGAAAAAGGTAGATTAAGTAATTTTAACTGAATGTTTTTTGAAAAAGGCATAAGAGGAAAGAAAGAATAAAAAAATTGTAAGTTTCCAGGAGTAAGTAAACATTAAAATGCTGTAATGTTGAACATGTCATGTAGCTATATACTCAGAAAGAATGCTTTGTTGACTGATGAAATTATTCTCCTAAAAAGGGTGGCAAAGGGGATGCAGAAGTGGAGGATGAAAGTTCACCACAGGAACCAACAAAAATTGAAATTATTGATCTCGATAAAATGACTGAAGAAGAATTAGCAAAGGCTATGGGATTGGATGATGATGATGATGAAGTAGAGGACAAAAAGAAAAAAAAGAAAGGCAAGAAAAGTAAACAAAAAGAAGAGGTGCAATCAAAAGATGAAGAAGCAGCTATTGAGGACGAGGAAGTTGGTGATGAAGCAGCAGATGAAGAGGATGGTGGGACTGTAAAAACAGCTGCTCAAAAAAAGAAAGAAAAACGTGAGAGACAAAAGCTGCAGAAGTTACAGGTATAATTTGTTTTTTAAAAGAATTATCAAATTCGTGAGATTAAGATCTAGCTACTAGTGTTCTAGAACCTTAATCTTTGTATTGTGTAAAACATCAAGGGCCTTCTTCGTAGTAACATGAACATTTTTGATACGGTAAGCTTATGGAATTATCTTATGCATATTACAGGAGAAGACAAAGGTAAAAGATAAGAATAAGAAAGAGCCTGAAAAAGCAGCAGAAACTATTAAGGAAGAAGATGTAGTCTCTGGAGAAACCACAGCGGTAGATAAACCAGCAGCAGATGATGGTATGTTACGTTTCAAGCAACAGCTTTAGAAAGAAGATAGTGTAGTGTGATTGAATTTTGAAGAAAATAATGGCTGTTCATAGTGAATATATATGTGTGATATAATGGTTGATATTTTCAAATGGTCGGTTTGAATTATCTGAAAACTCTAAGATAGTTGTAGAATAGAAACTTTTATTATAACTGGAAAAATATAGGTGATGAATCCAAGTTTTATTGCTAAAAAATGCTGTTTTTTTTGGGGTGAGGGGTTGTTTTTTTGTTGGGGGTGGGGGGGTTATATAGAGAATTATATTATATATTGTTGAGATCCTAATGCAAAACTACAGTCT
This sequence comes from Pharyngocirrus eroticus, assembly GCA_033118115.1. Classification (NCBI taxonomy): domain Eukaryota; kingdom Metazoa; phylum Annelida; class Polychaeta; family Saccocirridae; genus Pharyngocirrus; species Pharyngocirrus eroticus. The sequence goes on along the minus strand of JAVSBT010193311.1, from coordinate 5,886 downwards.
GAATCAAGAATATCACCATTGGGAAAGTACCAAATAATTCCAATTGCATGAATGAGAAAGGTTTCTAAAGCTTAAGATAGTAAAATTGGAAAAGCACAAACAGAATCTTGCAAAGGGCTATAACAAGGTTTACAGGGGATGCAAAAGGTAAACATACATTTATTTCCTCATGCAGATATAAGTTTGACAGATTAATATCTCTTTCCCCCTTTTTAGTATATAAAATATTTTACAAAAGTACTTCATTGTGGAAAAGATATAAGAGACCACTGATAAGATTATTTAAAGGGAGTAACACTATTATAAATGGAATAGATATCTACAAAAATAATGATTATCATCAGTTAGATAAGGAAGGGATTTTTTTTTTGTACAAGCTTAAGGAAATATCAACATACTATACTTCAATACCAAAGTTAAAAAAGGTTGTTTGCTGTGTGTAGATATCAAATTTGTTAAAGTTAAAAGAGTTTTAAAAGAAGTTCTAGATAAAAAATGTACAGGTGCTTCAGTTCAAAAGTCTCCAAAATGGCACTAAAAGATGAAAAACTACAAGTAGTAGGAAGCAACAAATATTTAGGATTTACAGATCCATTGTTCAGAAAACAAGGCTTGTGTAAACTTTATGATATCCGATTCTTTGCAAATCGCAATGTTAACATTTTTATTAAAAACTGCATAAAAATCCTATAATGGTTTAAGGTTATAGGTAAACACAAAAAGAGGAACCGTAACATTAAATTGTACATAGTTATTTAGTAAAGAATTGATATATATTTGATGATTACTTTTTGTCTTTTTGAGCAGAAGAGAAAGAAGAAGAAGATGAAGAAAGTAGTAAGAAGAAAAAAGATAAAAAGAAGAAGAAGAAAGGAGAAAAAGAGGAAAAAGAAACAAAGAAAAAACCTGCAAAGGGTGCTGTAAGTTGTCTTTGTAACTATGTTTTGAAGTCCTTTGGTTTCTAGTCTAGATCGATATTGATAGTTTCAAATAATGTTGTATATTTTATAGAAGTACATGTAGGTAAGAAATAAATGTTTTGAGAGAATTTACTTTGCTGATATTTCCAAGGAAACTATACATTTTAACACAGACTTTAAACCACGATACAGTGACATGTACAATAATTTGAGAAATAAGAAAAAAAAATTCCCATTCATTTGACAACAGCTAGCAGCAATGAAAGAAGCTTTGCAAAAAGTCAAAGAAGAAGAAGAAAGAATGCTAAGAGAAGAAGAAGAAAAAGAAGTGAGGCGAGAAGAAGCTAGAAAAGCCAAAGAAGAAAAAGAACGCCTAGAGAAAGAAAAGAAAGAATTAACAAAGCAAAAGAAAAAGGAGAGAGTGGACAGGTTGAAAGCAGAAGGCAAATACTTAACTCCCAAACAGAAAGAAGCTCAAAAAAGAGCTCAACAAATGCTGGAAGCCATGAAAGCACAAGGTAAGATTGAAAGAAAAGGAAGGCTTTTAAAGCACACAGTTTTGCAAATTTTACACACTATTGACGAAAGGTACCTTGTATGTCACATAATAATAATATGAATTTTATGTCTCTATTGTCAGTATTGACCCTTTTCAGAGTATGAAATATCATACAGGTACATATGTGGAATGTAGTTATATATTTAAAACATGAGAATATTAACAAGTTAGACAAGTGTTCTCATGAGATGTATATGCTATTTCATTTGATCTCTTTAGGAATTGAAGTACCACAGGTTGAAAACAGAGATTCAGATGTGAAGAAGAAAAAGGTTGTTTATGAGAAAAAGAAACCAAAGAAAAAACAAACTGTACAAGAGATAAAAGAAGGTAAGAAATACTCCCAGTAGACAGATTTGATTGGATTGCTTTTTAAATTCTACTTTTTTAATTCAGAATACAAACCATCAAGGACTTTGATTGATGATTTTCTGTAATGTGTAGAGTTTTACCTTGAGACAATTTTTTGTATATATGTTAAGTAGAATATTGTAAAGGAGAAATCAATTTAAATCCCAAATTTAAACTTGCATTACCTCTCAAGAACAAGTTGAGCCAGTTTTGGAACAGAAACCAGATGTAACTCAAGAGGTGGAAGAGATAAAGGAAAAGACACCAGAACCTGTGGTGGAAACGATAAAAGACACATGGGAATTGAGCAGCGAAGATGAAAAAGAAGATGATGAAGATACAGAAAGCAAATCTGAGTCTGCTGCAGATGCAGGTATGGTTGATAAAAATTATAGGATAAAAATACAACTTTTCAAGGCCTTATGTCTTTGTGGACTGTTTAGCAATTTCTTTGTGCGAGTGATGCACCTCAGAATGTAAGGTTTCAGGATGGTTATTTTCACCAGGGGTTGAATGAAACACTGCTCCACCAATTTCTATGAACAATAGTCGGCTTTTTCTGTCAAAGGTGATCTTGCATTTTAGTAATAAAGCTAGGAAATGTTGTTGTCAGGTTTTTTGATTTTTAATTCTAATCAGCTGAAAGAAAGTCAACAGATGACAATGAAGAAGAGGAAATGGACGAAGATGATGAGGAAGAATCTGATGAAGACGAGGAATCTGAAGAAAGTGAGGAAGAATCAGAGGAGGAAAGTTCTGACTTTGATAGTGATGATGGTCTATCTAAAGAAGAGCGTGTTAAAGAAAAGGCACTCTCAAGAATCAGGGTAATGAGTCTTTACAATATGGATATTTCCCTGGTTTTATTCAGGCCGTAGACCAACTACATGAACTACTATGAGTGTTTTTTGCTATATCATTTCTTGACAAAATACATGCTTTTTAATTCACATTATTTTCACATTATTTATTAATATACATTGTGATTACTGAGCCAAGTATTTAGGCAAGAAATGTTATCAAAATAAAAAAGATTAGTTGTGACAAGTTGTGTACAGAATGAAAAGAAGCAAAAGTTCCCTATTTGTATTGTTGTTGATGTCAGCAGGATTCAAACTAACATAATATCACAAGTGCACTCTCTCAGATTTGTATTTTCCTCAGTGATGAAACATTTTTCCTTTGATATTTAAGACTTTTAGAACTAAATACCTGATAAACTGAATACTATTCACGCCTTCAAGAAGAAACTCAAATCACTCTTATTTTTCCACTACCGCATAGATACAGATTAGTATAATGTTGCGCAATGTAAACAAACATTACTATCATCATTATCATTATCATTATTATTATTTTTATACAAATTTATGCAGAAAAGAAAAGAAGCTTTTGAAGCCAAGAGGACAACAGATGTTCTAAGGGCCCCAGTTGTGTGTGTCCTGGGTCACGTTGACACGGGAAAAACAAAAATTCTTGACAAACTTAGAAAAACTAATGTCCAAGATGGTGAAGCAGGCGGTATCACTCAGCAAATTGGTGCAACCAATGTTCCATTAGACTGCATTAAGCTCCAAACAAAAATGTGTAAAGAGGTAATGTGTTGAATTCTCATCATTTTTGTAGAATTTTAATGATATAGCTCAATTTCATTGTAATTTTCATTCAAAACCTATATCTAATTTTGATATGTACTTTTTTAGTTCACTAAGCAAGAACTTAAGATACCAGGGCTGCTTATCATTGACACTCCAGGCCACGAGTCTTTCAGGTAGGAAATATTTTTGTGAAAGCTTTATAATGTTTTATAGACGATACAATTTCACTTTCTACAAGATATTAGTAGAATTACATGGTAAAATATTATTGCTGTTATACATTGAAATTTTATTTTTTGTGTTCCCTATTTCAGTAATCTACGTAGCAGAGGTTCCTCTCTCTGTGACATTGCTATCTTAGTGGTAGATATAATGCACGGACTGGAACCACAGACCATTGAATCTATCAATCTGTTAAAAGAAAGGAAGACTCCTTTTATTGTAGCTCTTAACAAGGCAAGTTATTGTTTGATGAGTTTCATGAACCATTTTCTAAAATGGAACAAAGAGAAGCATACTAAAATTGGTCAACACCTACATCTTTGGATTAGACTTTTGAATCACTTAATGTAAAACATTTTTTGAGATTCTTTATGTATAAAATGTCTTATAAATCTATTGTTTTGAGTATTGAGCTGACTAGATGCTCAGATTTGTGTTCACCTGAGCAAATATTTGAGTAGATTTTCTCATTGTGAATTTGTGACTTTTGACAGATTGACCGATTATTTGGGTGGCAGCCAAACCCTCACAGTGATGTGGTCAATACATTGAAAAAACAAAAACCAAACACAAAGGTAGAATTTGATGAAAGAACGCAGTCAATCATTGTACAATTAGCAGAACAGGTACAGTTTTTTATTTGAACGGAAAAAAAGACAAAAAAACATAAAACTTGTTATTTTGATTTCATGTTATTGCACAAAAGGATATTGTAATACATGGGGAGTTTCTTGTCTTTTTATAGAGTTTGAAAAGGATATTGAAAAAAAGGACACAAAAAACCATGAAACTTGTTATTTTTATTTCATGTTAGTACACTAAAGGATATTGTGATACATGGGGTGTTTCTTTCTTTTTATAGAGTTTGAATGCAGCCCTTTTCTATGAAAATAAAAATCAAAGAGAATATATATCCTTGGTGCCTACCTCAGCTCACAGTGGTGATGGAATGGGAAACCTTATTGCCTTGATTTGTGAACTCACACAGACATTACTTGCTAAAAGAATATCTTATACTGAAGAATTACAAGCCACAACTATGGAGGTATGTATGACTTTGTGTAACTGTTGTAATGTAATGTTAGTTTTGCTACACAAAGAGTAAGGATTACTCACAGATTATATTCATACTGCCTACATTTTAAATTAGATATGAAAAGAAAAAAATAGGAACTAGTTGACTTTTCTTTTCGATAATTATACTGTGCAGCAGTAGTGGAATTGATTTAGATGACACAAAATTAATTTTTGTGATCTTATACAGTATAATCTTAGGTGATTTTAACATTCAAATTTTCAAATATAAAATGTGTACTATGATTGTTTCAGGTGAAAGCCTTACCAGGTCTGGGTACAACAATAGATGTGATACTTGTTAATGGTAAGATAAGAGAGGGTGCCACAATTGTATTGGCCGGGACAGATGGACCAATTACCACTACTATAAGAGCACTTCTTATGCCACAACCTCTCAGAGAACTCCGTGTCAAGGTATTTTTATCACAGATATTCACATCTTCATAAATCATTCATTTTCAATCCAAATGTTATGTCCAGTTTGATATGTTTCACCCTCACCCTCACCCCATGGAATCTCTATATATATTTTCTGTTTTTCAGAATGCATATGAAAAACACAAAGAAGTATTAGCAGCTCAAGGTGTCAAGATCATTGCAAAGGATCTTGAAAAGGCACTAGCTGGTTTGCCAATGTTTGTAGCAAACTTTAGTGATGAAGTAGAAATATTACAGGTTTGTAATATTATGTCCTTTAAGATCCAAGTGTGTTATTGATTTGCAGTCAATCTTGTGATGATTTTATTTCTGATTTTAAAATGGAAATGTTTCACATTAATTCTGAGTTGCTGTTTTTTTACAGGAAGAAGTAGCTGCAAATTTGAAAGATATTCTCAGTTCAATAAAGTTATCAGAAAGAGGAGTGTTTGTACAAGCCTCAACACTTGGGTCACTTGAAGCCTTATTGGAATTTCTGAGGACATCCAAAATTCCTGTAAGTATTTCAATTTTATGATATTACCAATTACATTGAAACCAGGTATTGACACGGGGTGTTAATTACTAATTTATACACCGGCCATCATAAGGAGTTTTTTGCACTGGCCCAGGCAGACCTGTAGGAAAATTTTCTACTAGCCAGCGCCATCAGGATCCACTGGCCTGTATTTTGAATCCACTGTCCCAGCCTATCTCCACCATGGACTTTTCTTTATACCTG
>JAVSBT010193200.1:3363-13649 GCA_033118115.1 Pharyngocirrus eroticus | reverse complement strand
GATGTTAAAAGACCATGCAGTGCATGTAAATCAAAATGTTTGTGTAACTCACACTTGGGCCGGCCAAACAGAAAAGTCATTGGGGTGTCCAAACTGGGCACGGCATAACCTTGCCCAATAGGTGTGGGGCCCAGATGAGGAGGGGTCTATCTGGGTTATTCGATAAATATTTATATTCTTATGTTCATTTAGTTATCTTCTGGGTATGTAGTCCCTGTTATTTCTTATTCTAACTCTCTTTACTTGTTTTTAAATGAAGTTATGAGCACTAGCATTCAAAAGAAAATATATTCATATAAACTAAAAATGCCACTTAAACCTTTATACACTAAGAAATTACTGAATGATGACATTGAGAACATTGAGAACTTCATTATCATACATAACATTTTGGAGCTTTATTTGCAAGAAAAAAAACACAACATGAAAGATTTGACATTTGACCCAAGGATTTTCTCTATAGAAATCTGAAACAATTTTATCTTATGTATCTATTTTGCTGTAAGGTGCGCTTGTAAACATATACAGTATTATTTTATACTAGACCTAATGTTATTAAAATGAATAATGTTATTTAGCAGTAAAAATAACAACCATTATTATTGTCTAACCTGTCAACATTTGTATATATCATTATGTCAGTGTTTTAATTTTGTATGAATAATACTCACATGGAACTCACATGTACCAAATCCTATAACTATGAACTCTCATATCCTGAAAGGGGTCGATAGAGAATAATTTTTTTATCATTATTATGAAAGAAAACCCCCAAAAAGCAACTGAAAATTGTGTATCACCAGTTTTGAGTATTTTACATTGACCACAAGTTAGAAAAGGGTGCCCAGCAATCTAAGGATATCATTTTATTGTAATAGCCCTTGTTGTTTTTCTTGTTTGACCAATATAAAATAATGGATTACGTTCTTAGGTGTACTGGTATATAATACAGTGTTTCATCAAACTGACCATTGTGTATCACCAGATGCAAAGTTATAGTCATGTTGTCTTTGAATTAGACACAAGAAAGCAAGGATGCATGACGGTAAAGTTGCAGCTCTTTGAAATATATTTTGTTTACGTTTTCATCATAAGAAAAATCGTGATAGTGCGATATGTACTTTGTGCAGATACCATATAACTTATTAGAAATATTAGAAAAAAAATGATAAAAGTATTGAATTAAAATTGAAAATTGAAAATAAGTGTAAAGAAATGGAGATTCAAAAGAATACCATTTGGAAAAAGTCAAGAGTATAGAAAATTAAAGAACCATAAAAAAGGGGGAAACTACCTTTCTTTTGTGATCTGTCAAAAACGATTACTATCAACATAATAACAGAAATGATTGAATGCGTTCTTAAAATAGCTTACTATATAAGCTATTACTATACTTTTTTCTGATTGATGTCAATATCCCAACGAGCAGCCAAAGAGACAAGTAGTACAAAATACCTCATACTAGCAGAGACTGTTGGTGTAATGATCATGCAAATATAGTACATCTAAACAGCTATAATTTTGTTTAAAGTATATACAAAAACCTTTCAAAAAAAGCTGGGAAACACTCTTTGGACCTGGGCAAACATCTTTAGAACCAGAATTTTGTAGTAAGATGGCAACAAAATAAAATATGGTGAAATAGAAAATACTTTACAAACCACCCAAATTTAAATAAAAATCTTAATGAATTGTGGATTGTACAGGGCTTATATATCTTATGATTATAAAATTATATCAACTTCAATAATAATAAATCTTTATCATCCCTCTACCACCTCCTTCACAAATAGTAAACATCACAGTTCATGACTTCATGGATGAGCTATCTGATCTTCTTTGCATTTATGCTACAGACAATTATTGGTACTTGTAGGAGACTTCAATATTCACATAGACAACCCCATCCAGCAGTGAATGCTGAACTCTTTCAATTTGCACTCCTTTTAGGGGTTTGTGAATAAACATTTTGTTACCTTATTCACTCTTCCTGGTACACCTGTATGAGTATACATAAGACAAACTTAGTGTATTGGTTTAGTTTAGGGGTTTATGAATAAACAACATTTTACTCTTCTTCATGCTCCATGTTTGTCAGAGTACACAAAAGTCAAACTTTTGATGCTTTGCACAAGCAGTTGCATTCAAGCTTCATAGCCATCTTTTCATCTGAAATGCTTTTTATTTTATTTTATTCAGCTAATGTCATGAAGATACAAAAAGAATGCAGTTGATTGTATAACAGTACTTAATAATTAAAAAAAAGCTAAAAAAGTGTTTGACATGAAAATATTAAAAGTAACATTTGCCTGGGATAGCCCATAAAAGTCTTATTTCCAATGGGGTCCTGATCAGAAAATAAAAGAAAAAAGAAAATCAAAAGAAAAGAAAAAATGTACAAATTGAAAGAAGAAATGAACATATTTATGATAAGTAGTTACGTAAATCTAAGCACCATAGGTCAAATTTTACAAAATGTTCATAATTCAGTCTGTAAATGCATGTAATAGAGTCTTTTTAACAGGTTGTAAGAATTGATGAAAAAACTAAACTTCTCAACTGCACTAATATGAAAGTAATTTATTTTCCATAGCTTTCGAACTAATCACTAGTTCTTGTTCACTGGTATAATAGAGGTTGCTAGAAGGTGGCTTTGTTCTGGTTGCCTTTAATGCCTGCCGGTAGTATAGGACTGGCACTAAAACTTTAATTGCCAAAAGGACATTTAATGTACTAACTATGACATTGACATCCCAAAACCTCTTTTAGTCCTGTAACATAGCTCTTTACATTTTAAGATAAACAATTAAGCAACCTGAAGCCTCTCTAATAATTCAGAAGCATTACTTTTGATGTTTTCATTGGATGTGAAAATTATCTTAAGATATGGGTGGAGCTACATCATGTAGTACATGTACTCTGACAACTAAAGAATTCACAGGGTTTATTGCAAATGCTTTGTAAATGGAATGCCTGATTCATTGACTATTAGGCTACCATGATTACCCATTTGGGACAAATAAAAAGTACAAGTATATATATTTTAGATTTTTTTAGCTACTATCTAATACTTTACTTAACAGGGTATAACAATTTACATCATTATAGAAGAATCAAAACTAAAAGAAAAAATCTTGCCTAGATTTTAAAAACCAAAAGCTTTCACTTACAAAGGAAACTACAACATATTACTTTGGCACAAACAAACTACTACTATGCCCACATTGTAGTTTATGACAGAATGAATGTCAATATTTGAGAGATTCTTGACATTTTGATTTTTCAGAAAGAAATACTTCCCTGTTGAGATGCTGTATTGAACTCTTCAGTGGTGTTATGTGTCTGAACTATTCATGTATCTATATAAAAGAGTATGTATTCCTCTTGGGGTAGTAGATACACAGATTGTTTTATTATTGAATTCAAGCATTTGAAGGTATATATGTATAAGTTCAATTTCTAACAGTTCCAATTTCTAATGATATAACTGGTTTTATTCGCTAAGTTCTGACTAAGTTCTAGGACTCTGTTTAGGCCCAATATTCCTAGATTCCTACTCCATGGCTCTGTGGTGGTGAAGTGTGTGAGAGGAAGGAACCTTAACCTTTACATTGTAATATTTGATTAACCAATACGATTTAAAACTGCTACTCACCATATTTCACATTTATAACAAAATTACATATTCAATTAATTGGATTATTGTTTGGAAAGAAATTTGTATCATTGAAAAATATTAACAAAGAAGTTATTATAAGACTGAATAACATCCTCTTAAATCTTATTTACTCAATCAAGTGCCATCTAGAGCAGTTCTTCTCAGACAGTGGCATGTAGGGTAGTGTTGTTAAAATTCTGAATATTTTAATAGTTAAAACTCCTTTAATCAATCTCATCTCATTTCAACCATAACCCTAGCTTGGGGGGGAAAGAGGGTGTACGTGCTAAAGTAATGTTTTTGATATTTTTTTTTTGTCCAGTTTTTGGTAGCAGGCGTTTTAGCTCTTTGCTGTTGCTTATAGCTCATACAATGAATTTACAACCGATAGGTTGAATAATATACAATCTATTTTCATTGGTTTAAAAATGAAATTTAACATTGATTAATGGATCATTCGTGATTTTCACTCTATGGGCAAAAAGCAATAACAACAACAAAAAAATTCCCTAAAAATAGCTGCTATATAAATAAAGTCCCAAGCTTGGCAAACTTGTAGAAGATGCCTGGCTTTCGAGATGAGTCTTCTTTCTGCATAGATCCCATTCAGAACTTGACGAATTGAGATCTACATAGAAGTTAAAAAATCGATTTATTGTGCTTTGTTGAAAATACAAATAATTAATTCAAGCTTTTAACAACATACAGAAAAGTAAAGGTAGGCAAGCAAATTTTATTATCATCATAATTTATTCATTATCTTTGGGTCATTGTCATTATCATCAAAATATTATTTTTCATATTTTTATGTTTAATATTGAAACACCTCTTTTGCACTTATTTAACATATAAAAACCCACCATTAAAGTAAATAAGCAAAAAATCTTTTCAAGCCATTTAGAAATTTTTAAATTTTAAGTATCTAAACCACGTAAAAACTTCTTTTGCACTTAATTTAACATAATATAAAAAATCACCAAAATAGTAAATAAGCAAAAAAAAACGTTTTCAAGTCATAGAAAAATGTGTACATTTTAAGATATCAAATGAACAAAAACGTCATTTTTTATAATTGGCATTTTTCGAAATTGAAGCCCATTTGCTGCATTCCATACAAATTTTTGCCAACTAAATGTACATATGTTGAGGTAATTTTTTAGCCTTTTTATGTTAAATACCAATACAAATATGTCCTAAATTTTTTATCTAAGAATGAAACACAAACAATTATTTTCATTTTGAAAAAAAAGTAAAAAATAATTTGCATAGACATTTTTTTCTGAAAGGAAATTGAGTTTTTACGTGCTTTAGATACTTTAAGGACAATAAAAACAATCAAAAAACAACTAGATTACCAATTCAAATCCCAGGATATTAAAGCCCCATAACTCTAAAATAAGTCAAGATAAGTGTGACTGTGAAAACTCGATTGTTCCCTTCAACATTTCTGCCCCTTTTAACATTTAAAACAAATTGTAAAGAGGTGCTTCATTATTGTAGAGTACTGTGTATTACATAAGATTGGTTTACATAATTTTAACTACATAGTTACAATACTTTTTATATTCAAATGTATTTTTTTGCAAACATGGAAAAGGTGGTATCGATTTTTTTATTTGGTACACGCATGTGAATGCATACAGGTTTCATTCGTTCATTAAGTGCTTCTCAGCTACGGAGGTTGGCTCCAATGGCAAGCCATCTGTTATGCTCTTTAACTGCCTTATACTGAAAGGGAGCTTTGTGGTACGTTTGTGCCACACTATGGAACAATCTAAATCCAGACATAAGGAACTGTGCCACTTTAGAAATGTTTAAAAACAAATGCAGATTTTAATTGTAACCATAATACTAGTATATTTATTGACTGTCTGTGTTCTTTTCCTGTGCATGTACTCTTAAAGGTTAATGTCTTTTAAAGGTTTTCAACATCAACTGTCATTCTGTTTTTACATGTATTGTATTTCTTTGAGTAATAGATATTTATAATTTTTAGTTTTAAGTCATTTAGTATCTGTACTCCCATGGCTCCACCGGAGATCAGTGCCTTGGCACTGAGTGGACCACCCTGGATAAATAAGAAATAAATAATAATAATAATTACAGGCGGCAGTATATTTACTACACCTTTAGAAAAAATAGTGATGTTTTGTTGATAGTGATATTTGGTGGTATGATGAAGATAACACAAGATTAGGTGGTTCCAAAATATCAAACTTTACTGTATTTATTTCATTCTTGTATTTCAAGAAATATTGAAGAAAATGGACTGATTATAAAATGAAAGTTTGAACACAAATTCAGAATTAATCTCATTTTTAAAATATCACATTTAATTTTTTAATAGCATCCTCTCCAAAGAATTTTGATAAGAATTGAAAACTTACAAATATGAGTTTACAGTCTGCAATATACAGTCAGCAAATTTGACTTGTGACATGTACATATAGAATCCAAACTGCTTTTTGGTTTGAAAGTGAACCACTGAACCTTTAGAGCTGTGAAGCATAACCTCTTCATTGAAATACTGGGTTGATTGTTGCATGAAAAAAAAGGCTCTAAAATGAATTCAAAAGAGATAGCAAAAGATCAGTAGCAGTGAAATGCTACATAGGCCAACGGGTGTGTTGGGGTAGGGGTGGGTGGGTGGGGCTGGGGAGTTGTTAGGGGGAGGAATGTAACCATTTGGATGTTAACAGTATCATTATTTAGCATAGAGCCCAGCAATTCTATTAAACCAAAATCGCACATATCAGAAGAGAAACTGTGGTTATATACTGTGTTGTATTGTGTATATATATGATAAAAAAAAGTTGTAACTTATGCTACAGTCACAATTTCTCATACGAATGCCGTACAAACGATTCTTAGACATAGGAAATAGTCCAAGAATTGTCTGTACGGCATTCGTAAGAGCAATTGTGACTGTAGCATAAGATGTGCGGTTTGATAGCTATATGTTTCAAGTCATCAAGGACTTGCAAATCTAACTGGAAATTTATATCTTTTTTATTTTTTGTGCCAAAATGTGAAAGTTATGAACAAAAATTCAACAATTTATATAACCCTACCATATTCAAAATATGCATGATATAAATTGTTTGTTTTCTTTTCCTATTCAAAGCTTTTTTAATCAGAAAATATATTCATGTGTTTATCTATTCAATGTGTAACATACCCAGTCTGCCATGCCTGGATGATTCCATGGAAATGGATATATAGCTATTAAAGCAATTGATTCAAACCGGTATTTCAGTTTTGAAATAATTATAGCAACTTTTTCTTCTTGCAAAAAAAACTTTGTTTACTTTGATAGCTTTACATTTCAAATGGGTTTTCAGGATTAACTAGTATTGAGTTTCAACCATGCTTAAATGGACTTGTTAGGGTCAAAAGGCAGAGTCTGAAGATAATTGGTCAAATAAACATAATTATGCATGTCAGAATCAACTAAAAAGATATGATAATTATAGGATTACAGATGCCATCTAGTGGTAGATTTATCTAAAAGTTAAAAAAACTTTAAAGATTGCAGTGATATGGAATGGTTGTATAAGTATTAGGGGGGAATGTTTAATTCTGTTCAACGATCTTAATATAATGACGAGGTATTGTTTGTAGAATAGATTTTTCAATTTTTTGAAGATCATTTACTGTCTTCTCTTAAGCATTGATCATGTGAATTATCTTATTGTCAAATTATTGTCTAGGTATTGTTGGTATTCATGAAGTGTAAGTAACCTGAGGTGGGGATGTGGGATTTTTTATGATTTGGAATTCAGCCTTTTGAATTGTTTGAGGCTTAAGATATTTTGAGATATTTTCATTTTCTGGGTCTATTGGGCACAGCACAGATTTTCTTTTCTGACCATGCTTAAATGGAGTGTTAGGGTTAAAAGGCAGAGTCTGAAGATAATTGGCCAAATAAACATAATTATGCATCTCAGAATCAACTAAAAAAGATATGATAATTATAGGATTACAAATGCCATCTAGTGGTAGATTTGTTTAAAAGTTAAAAAAAAATTAATGATTGCAGTGATATGGAATGGTTGTATAAGTATGAAGGGAGAATGTTTAATTCTATTCAACGATCTTGATATAATGACGAGTTATTGTTTGTAGAATAGTTTTTCAATTTTTTAAAGATGATTAACTACCTTCTCTTATGGCTTTGATCATGTGAACTATCTTATTGTCAAATTAGTTTCTAGGTATTGTTGGTATTCATGAAGTGTATGTAACCTGAGGTCGGGATGTGGGATTTTTTATGATTTGGAATTCAGCCTTTTGAATAGTTTGAGACTTAAGATTATTTGAGATATTTTCATTTTCTGGGTCTATTGGGCACAGCACAGATTTGCTTGATTCCGTCAAACATTTGGAGCCATCAAACATTTCTAGTTTTTTTTTTTCAATTGTAGACACTTTTTGTAATATCAATTTGTAGCTTATGAGACTGAGAACCGAACAATATATACTTTTAATGGTGAAAAGTGTACAATAAAAGAAGTAGGAGAGTTAAAGCAGAGGTATGGTGAAAACCAATCTTCTAATCTTAAAAGTCATATGAAAATATAACCCTTTTTTTGCTTTTCTTTTTGATATGATGTTTTATTTGTAATTATATCAACTTTGTCACATTTTTAATCACTGACTGCATCATTTGTGATATATTTAGAATTTTGTTGACTCAGATATCAATCCGGAAGACTAATTTACAAATGAAATCGTACCATTCTAGCTGATAGGATTGCCATGAAATATTCATTTATAGAAAGGTTTATTCATAAAAAGGTTCATTCATAAACCTGTCCTCATATGTCATTGGCTAGTGCCCAGATCAAAGTCTCAACTATTGTTGGTGCTATACTAGTATACATTGCCATGCTTCTCAGATCTCAGTGAAGAAGTTACAGCAGCATCGTGTGTGCTGAGGTGTCTCTTGTTTATAGAAAAGTTTTACCAAAAAAAGATGATTTACATGAAAGAATAGATAATAGTTGGTGCTTGCTTATCTAGCTAAAGATTTTTGCGATGCAGTGGGTTAGCAACATTTTTTCGGCATGGGAGTAATAGAGAACTCTTCGTAAAACTTTTCTGCTGTTTTATAATGACCGCCTTTGGTCGCACTTGGTATAAATATTACATTGTGAGTAGTACTGTAGTACTACAGCTCATTAATTATATTTAATTTACCCATTTGTCTCAAATGACATCACTTTTTGTCTCAAATGACGTCACTTTTTACGTGTATTGCCGAGTAAAAACAATTAAGGAGAAATTGCTATATGGGTATGAAAAAAGGTCAGTTACATTGTCAAGATAGTTGATATATTCCATTAGATTCAAACATATGTCGTTTAAAAGGTTTAATTAATACACAGATGCAACAAAAAAAACTTTTCCTGTGCGTTTTAATAAAGCAGTTATGCTAAAACCATAAGAGTAGTCATTTAAAATATTGCCTCCCCCTACATTGTACAAATAATTGGTTCATAATGAAAAAAAAAGTTTTCTTATCATAGTAAAAAAAAAGTTTTCTTATCATAGTAAAAAAAGAAATGGATTTTAACAACCTAAGGCAGTCAATTAAATTAAACTCTTGACTGGTTAATCGTTGAAAAATTAAAAGTTTGATTTGATTGACTATGATTATAACTGGTTAGATGAATCTACACAAAAAAATCTGAGACAGCTTAGGTTGTCTAAACATCTTTTCTAAAAAAAAGTTGAGGCTTTTTCAAATAGAGTTATTATCGGTAGTTTTTCATTTTTTGCATCTATTTTCTTCACTTTTGTATAAAAAATATACAGACAATTGTATGATAAGATTTGTGAAGGTATGACTCTGCTTTGAAAGATTACTTTTTCTTTGTTGTTTTGATTTTTTTACAACTGTAGGAGGTAATTATATAAAATGGATTTTAACAAAGTGACACATCTTATATTGTCTATACATCTTGTCTAAAAAAAAATAAAGGCTGTTTAAAATAAGGTAAAGATTTGTAGCTTTTTTCAAAATTGCAGATTTTGCAGCAAACTTTTTTTTTTTAGATATCTTTAAAACAGTTTAATGTAGGAGTTGATTTGTCGTTTTTATTTATTCTTTCAGTTTTTACATCTTTGTGAAGCTGTTTAACACCTCTTGTCATGCCATGTGACATGAAGGTAGATATTGAGGCCTATAAAAGTAAGTACATTTTCATTTTTCACAACCCCACTGTCTCTAATGTGTGATGCCAAACTTTTGCTTTGAATCATGACTAAAATCAACCTTTTAACATATATACATAAATATACTGCAGGGTTTATATAGTGCTTCTTCAATGTCTGGCTCTTCAGAGATGCTTTTCAAAAAGAAAATGTCTTAGATTTATTTCGAATTTAAAATATTCTTGCAGTCTTGGGGCAACTGCTAGTGCATATATTTGGCAAAAATGGTGGCCTTATTGCAGAATAGCCTCCTTCTTCATATCTACATTCCCAGGCATGGGCCTGTCAAAATAATAAACACAAAGCTTCCATCACCTTACCCATTCTCAATTCTTGAAAATGATAGATTATCACAAGTATTTTTTAATTTTTTTAAAGATCATCATACATCATACAGAACCTAAAACTGGAT
>JAVSBT010193089.1:0-13654 GCA_033118115.1 Pharyngocirrus eroticus | reverse complement strand
TTGATTGTTTGATTTCTTTAATTGTCACTTTTCAAGGAAGTCGCCACTGTATACAATAGTCCTTTTGTTCTCATGAGCCAAGTATCATGTGTGTTTTTCCTATTATCATCGTAACATTTATATTTTTTAATTGATTCCCATAGTTCTGTAAGAGCAATCATCCCATGAGCTATAATTTTAACAATGGATGGTATGCTGACAACACAGGAGTTGGTGATTTATTATGGGAAATAAATGTGTCTGCTAGGAGTAATATGAAGGATATATACCACACAATCAGATCCAGATGGTAAGTTTAAAGATCTTATAGATACTCTGGAGAATGTTTGTTTGTTTTTGTTTATAGTGAAAGGTATTCTAGAATGTATGTACACTTGTATTCAAAATATCAAAAACATTTTTTTTTGTACTAAAGGTATCTTAAAGGAGTTTTTTTTTGTTTTTGATTATGTACTTGATATTTAAGGAGAGTAACCCATACAGCTATAGCTTGTCTTCCATGGGGCCCTCTGTCAATCATACATCCATCCTTTCTAGAAAACAGTCATTCGTATATTTCACATTTTACTTTCACCGCCGCTAACGCACCTGCTCTTTGTCAAAAGATGACAAATGTCTTTTACATGCTATCACTCATAGACTAGTAATAACACCCTTAAGCATTAAATTCAGACTGATATGGTTCACTGGACTAGAGAGAAAAGAAGAGAAATCATTCTTTCTCTGGATGGAAACTGGGTGTCTGGCTGTGTGATCAGCTATGCTAACCTCTAAGCCATAATATGCATGGTTAGACAGATTATTTCAACAACTAGATAGAATTTAAAACATTTTTGTTTCACTAGAAATTGGGAAAAAACACATTTTAAAAATCTCTGTTGGGATGTAATATAAATATGGGAAATCCTGTCTGAAGATGCTTCATGGAAATTAACTTTCTTAACTTTTGTGGAAATTAATTCTTAAGAATTTTTTCTAAGACACCTTTATTTTTAACAAAAAAAATATTTGTGGTATATATATGTTGAACCCTAGTATAGAATGATATACATTATGCTTTTGTCCCTTGATAGTAATCCATATAACATAGGATTAAAATTAAACAGATTAATAGTGATATGCCTGCACTATGTAACAATACAGAATCATTAGTACAGTATTGTCTATGGAGTAGATTCAAAAGTTATAATAGACTGTCTGAAAGCAAGTTGTTTGGATCAAATTGCAGAATCTAGGACATAAATTGGTAAAGGCAGATAGACATTCTCCTATATAGGGCACCAGGTATGCATTGTTGATTTCAAAATTATAATCCTAACGTTTTTCAATGTATAAAGTACCAAAAAAAAAAACAATTGTGAAAATAAATCTAATTTTCGTTGTTGACAACATCTTCGGGCAATTAATGTCAAATTGTCAGCTGGTACTGGTAGTATCTTGGAAGCTAGGGTACAGTATATAACAAGTCTGAATCGGTTTCTTTTGTATTCCAGTCTCTATTGAGAACTAGCAGTAGTATAATACAAGATATTCAAAACATTGTGTTTGGTCAATACAACTTATTAATTATAAATGGCAGTAGCCTTTTGAATTTAGATATAGGACTAGGAGAAAAAAGCCGTGACATTTTATAGAGATCAATTAAAAATTCCTTTCCTCATTGTCTGGAAAAAAGTCATTATTATGAGATAAGGCTGGCATTGTCATTTGTCATTTGAATTGCTTGTAGTGTCAGCAAATGGACTTATATACACACAACAGGAAAGGATATTTCTCAACCTATACATCTACAAGAGGCTGTTGCCCCTATGATATGCCTTGCTGCATATGGGAGGTAATGGCCCAGAGTAATGGCTGTCAGATAATATAGCAGAATGCATGTCCTATCAATTTAACAAACATCATTAATCTCAAAGGATTATCCCTTTGTCAACCACAGCTCCCCCAACTTACTCCACTTGTAATTTCAAAAAATCTATAAATTATAATAACTTGTTTTGAAAAGTTGAAATTTTCATTTTACTGTATTTTATTTTTTAGATAGATATTTAGTTTTTCACCTCCTAGTATACCATATCAAGGTCACATAATTTTCCTCCATGACAGTTTTTAACATAAGTGATAGCATTAGCTTTATTTTACACTAATGCTGTTCTTTTGCAAAAGCTTATATACAAGTGAATCTGTCTGCTAATTGGAATGGAAAATATGTTAAGAGTCTGTGCAAAATAATAAATCAATATAATGACATAAAGCTGAAATAAACATACCAACAAAATAATGGCAGTGTCGTGTGGTAAGGTAATTCAACATGACAACAAAGTACACTCTCAGAAAAAATATAGTGATGTTTTTGTGCGGTAAGTGGTTATTATTGGTAAAATGGAATCAACTTGAACAATAAATCCTCCTAATGTAGTTCACCCCCCCCCCCTCTTCTAATCCAATCACACTGCACTGCAATTTTGTTCCCCCTTAATCCTGTATTTGTATTAATCTTGTATTTGTATGTCTGCTATGTGTCAGTAGAAAAACATTTCAATTATGGAGAATAAAGATATTATTATTATTATTGTGAAACAATTTTGAACTTTTGACTAGTTAATTATTTTAAGCTTACTTGGTAGCTTCCGTCTACACTGTAGACATCTTCAGCCATTATGACATGTTTCACTATAATATACTAGTAAGATGAATCTTCACAAATCATTATTATTATTATCATTATTAACACCATAAATAATGGTATCAGATACAACTTTTTTTTAATGCTTTTTTCCACTGCTATACACTTAAAGTGAAAATTCTTACAATAATTAGTGTTTTACAGAATTTATCGGTTCTAAAATTAATTTTAAGAAAAATATATTCAACTTTGGATCAATGTATTTCTTACCTCACATAACGTCATTTCTTACCTGAGACACATGAATCATATTGAAAATTATCTCATAAATACATTGTTCAAAAGTTCAATAATTGTCTCAATAATTAGTGTTGTTGTGGTACCACTCAATCTATTGTTGACCACGTTTTACCACTAAATATCACTATTTCTTTTAAACAGTGTACCAACAAAACAATGACAGCAGAGTAATATCGCCTAGTATAAATATTATGATTTACGTCGGTTTTGAATAAAGGTCTTTATAATTTTAAAGATTTTCTTTTGGTTCCATTTGTTAAAAACCTTTACATGTCAATGTTAAAGCCAGACATAACTTTCCCAAGCCCAAGTCTATACTAAGTGTTACTCCCAGAACAAAGGCTTTATTGACTTACTCCCAATGAAGACAGACTATCTCTTTTCTAAGAAACATGAAGCGTATAGAAAATGATGTTTGAAATATTTCATGAAATTGTTGGTAGTATTGTATGGTGTTTCTACATGGTGTGTCTGATACTATATAAGTATGAAATAGCTTTCATGTTGTTTTGCTTTTCTTTTGTATTATATTCTATGTCTGGTATCTTTCATAATGTATGTAAACAGTTTAACTGTTTACATACTTTTTTTTAAATGTTTAATAGGCCATTCCAAATTGATTCATTGTTGAGGGGATCTTTTGGCATGGAAAATTGGACTTGGCGAATATTTTTTCTGCCTTTTTTTAAAATAAGACTAAACTCACAGCCTTCCACTTCAACATGACACAAAGAAGTGAAGTTTTAAATTGATTGTGTTGCAAAAAAAATTAACCAAAATAAATCCCATTGGCAATAAAAAAAGGCTAGGCCACATCCATTGACCAATTCATCAATTTGGAATGGCTTTATCATAATTCTAAAACAGAAACAACCAAACAATATCCATAGGTTATACGTTGAGAGTATAGCTTCTTTGACATTACAGGCAGTAAGAGTCATATCTATTGGTTTCTTGGCATAGACCATAGTTATATCCATAACACTTTTAACAGCTACATGTATATTGATTCTGCATTATCAACACCCAGTAAAGGTGGTACAAAAAAAAGCCTTTAGCACTAATTATATCCTTTGAATTCATTCTTCTTCATGGAAAGGAAAACATATTGTATTTTTAAAAACAATGCATTTGCATCAAGATGTTTGTTTTCATATCAAATACAAAAGGACATAATGTGGTTAGCAATTTTGCTGCAATTCTGTGCAAGACTGGTAGCTGATCTGCCTGGGACACTGTGCAATGACCAACATTGCAGGAAAACTGCTCTTTGTTTTGCCCATTAGGCTACTCTAAATTGATTAGTTGATCAATGGATGCAAGCAACTCATTTTTTTCCCTGATTGATGTTTTTCTTATTCAAAATTTTGCTTAAGTACCTGCATCTTTTAGACGATTTTGCTTTAAGAGTTCTGCTATAAAGTATCATGGTAGCAGTATACCAATTCTTCTTTCTCATTTGGTGCGAGTACTTTAAACAATAGAGTTTAAGTTGCAGATAAACAATTCCAATATGAATAGAGAACTATAAACTGGAACAATTTGTTCCTCTGCTGCGTTTTAATGTAACGGGCCCATTTTTTAACGCCAAAAAATCCATCAACCAACTATATTCATTTTGGAATGGCCTATTAAAGTATTTCTTTTAATCTATAGGAAAAAATAATGCTTTTGTGTTTTTTGTCTTAACTGTTAGTTATAAAGTATTTTTTTCTCTGTATTCAGATTCACAATGCATGATGGACATCCCACCACTGAGTAGAGAAACTCGAAGACAAATCCTTTTAAAAACTGAAAAACTACTGAATGATTTGAAAAAGACACAGAAAAGTCAGGCAGAACCAGAACCACCCCCAGAAAAAACATCCAAAGTCCAACCATTGAATCCAGAAAAAACATCCAAAGTTCCGCCATTGAATCTAGAGAAAAAATCTCAAATTCCAAAGTTTGATCAAAAGAAAACACCTCAATTTCCAGGATTTGACCCAGAAAAACATCTTGATGTGACACAGGATAAAAAAGGGGATATTTCAATTCATATCTACCCCCCATCTCCATATGCTGGTACTACACCGTTGGACTTTGGAAATGCTGTTCTAGAAGAGGGAGAGGAGGAGTCAACTGACGAAGAAGAGGAGGAGTCAACTGAAGAGGAACAGGAAGAGGCAGGAGATGATGGATTGATTGATTCAGATAGTACAGATGACACTTTCAACATGGCATCTTATAATAATCATTTACAACAAACACATGATGTATATCCACAAATTTATAAGAAACAATTCATACTAAGAAATCCAAGAAAAAGAACACCTCTGACAGTAAGATCCACTCCAGGGGTTGGATACACAAACATGAGAGAACACTTGGAGTCGTCCAGTGCCTCAAGCATTGATGAACAATCACTTCTGAAAAGGTCTGCAAGAAGAGAAACATTTCTACTTGAAGCTGATTCTCCTGTGAGTATAGATCTACACTGTCTAATGCTACAGTCACAATTGCTCTTACGAACGCTGTACCAACTATTTTTAGACGTCTGATATAGTCCAAGAATCGTTCGGACGGGAAATTGTGACTGTAGCATTAAGCCCTGTTTACATTGCCTACTTTGTAAGCGCTTGAACGTGTCTTTCTATAGTTGCCATTCTTTAAAGCACTTCAGAAGTCTACAGTCTAAACACAGTTGTGATTTTAACGCTTTTTTTCTTGAAGTCTATTGATAAATCTTTTTATTTAAATGGAATAACTTTCGACCTATTAGCATAGCTACGTGTTCGCCATCTTTAAGCGTTTGCGACTTTGTAGACAGTATAAACAGATTTGCTGAACAGGATTATGCTAGAGAAATCGGCAATGTAAACTTGGCTAAGAGGGGCTGCTTATTTAGTGACAAAGATTGCCATAAGTCTGCTTAATCAACCTGTTTGGGTAATTAATTTTTCATGAAATTAAATGCAAAATAATCATCTGACAGTCCAAACCAAAAGAGACAAAGTAACTTAGCTTAACTTTTTGAAAATTGTTTGATTACATTGAAATAAGTCACAATGAAACTCTTTGAATCATTGCTCATGTTTTTTTGTTGTCAATGTGATTATAATAATGGTTGCTCACATTGTCATATTTTTGTCATCTTGCTTAGGATAACAGAGACCCCTTGTGGTAGTTCTATTCTTATTCTTCATCTTCAAAAGCTTTTCAGGGGAAGCACAAGATGTCACTGTGGTTCCCTGTACTGGTCATTTCCCAATTATTGCAATGAATAGAACCAACAAAAAGTTACACAAATAGCAGCATTGCCATTTTATGGAAGTGTATTAGTTTATGACTAATCGTAAGAAAAGACACTCTTATTTAGACTATAGGTACAAATTTCTGCAATGATTAGTAAATATATATTATTATATTTTTGTATGAGCACAAGAAAAAGAAAGAAAGATTTTTCATATGATATTGATTTCAGCTGTAATTTTAATGTCAATTTCTTGTTTGTGCAAATGTTGATATTAAAGAAATATCATTATTGACAATCCTTTTTCCCTCTATTTGTCCAAGCCTTCCGAAGACTTTGATGTCTTTTTTTTTCCTTGTCCATGCTGTCAAGAATCATTTGTCCGTCATTTGGATCAATTCATTGCCATCCCTCGATTTAAATGCTTCCCGTATTTGTTCTATTGATCGTATCATGGCGTAATGTGCTGTCTCTAACTTCCCCTGAAGAATTGCAAACATTTCTGCATGCTTGAAAAAAAACATAAAAAGTGTCCTTGTTCTAGCATAGATCTAATTCCCTGGAGGAAATGTCTGCTGCCTTTTTTTGAAGTGGTATTGATTATCAGTTGTTCAAATTTTCAAAAAAAAACATTTCATTCTTCACTGGAATTCTTCACTATATATTTCAAATACATTCATATAAAAGGTATTCATGTATCTTTGAATAACCATTGTCTCTTCTAATGTTACGTGAGGACAAGAAAAAACTAAGTTGATTAGTTCACATCATGTGTTTACTGGTTACTACCATAGCGATTGTTGCTATGGGGACATTGATTCAGGACTTGGTAGAGAGAGAGCTCAAATGACATGGGACAGCTACTGTCACCAGAGAAATAAGTCAATACTAACCAGGTAGAATGTTGTCATCCAACCATGAATGTTGACACGCACGGATTCCTTTAAGGGGTGAAAACCCTCTCAGAAATACTTCAAATTAATCCCTCACGGTTGATTTAAACAAGTAGTGAAGTGATACATTTTCATTCAATTTGATTTTCATGGGATGGTCTATTTCAATTAAAGATGTTGACATACTGTATGTAGTTATTAAGTAGCCACATCAAATATCTGGTTTCATCTAGAAATATGTAAAAAAACAACTCTAAGGCCATTCCAAATTGAATAGTTTGTGGCTGGATTTTTAGCATTAAAAATTGGCTCAGCCAGCAAAATTTATTTTGTTTTGGTCTCAACATGAATTTGGCTTTAACTCTGCCTCCCTGCTTTTAACGTCACAAGGACTGAAAGATGCTAATAAAACTAAAATACTACTTCTTGTGCAGACGCAGTTTTAAATTTATATTATGGAGAAAAAAAGTAATAATTTTCTTCACAAATATTCCTAAAGCAGTAACAAAAAAAGTAAAAACAAGAGATGATCAAAGGTAGGTAGGTCTAAATGATTAAAATGGGTCTTGCATTTTAAAAAATCTAAAAAATAGATAAGATCAACCATGCAAAGAGTAGTTAAGAATATATGGGGTATACATGTATATTACAGTTGGAGTCAGATAGTTTTTATCAGAGAGCACCAGTCCCAAGAATGTTTATATTTATTGAAATTGCTGATCTGACAAGGTGAATAAACTTCATGGACAAATTCCGACAAAAGAAAATGTCAGGAATTAAATTATAGGATGGTGTGTGTAATCAATAAACCTGTTATCGGATTTTACAGTTTCTTTTTAATGTTACCTTTGTCATGACCCACATTTTTGTTTACTACAAATTTTCAATATTTTTGATTCAAAATCATCATGTCTAACTGTAAAAACCACTGTCATTCAACCCCATTATTTTTAGTCTTATGTAAATCCATCTAAACTGTGATAATGTTACCAGTACCAGCTGACAATTTGACATTAAGAAGCAAAAAAGCCACTCCGAATAGGTTCATTTTTGAATTTATTTGCAAATAATGGCCTGAAGAAGTTGTAGTTAACAATGAAAATTTGCAAATAAATTCAAAAATGAACCTATTCTGAGTGGCTTTTTTGCTTCAGTGATTATGTCAATAGTATTTTTATTGAACTTTTGAACTTTTGACTGGCTAAGTAATTTGCTCTCTATAATAGAAAATTTCCTTGCCAGTCAAAAAAATAAATAAAATACTAATGAGGATTAATTGATTATAATAGATTGTACTTTTAAAAGCCTACAATTACGCTTGATTTGGTTTGCCTAATTTTAGACGAAAAAAAGCAACATTTTGAAAAGAAATAAAAAAGTGTCAATCGCAAAAATATGGGTCTGTCGCATCCATCGACAAACTAATTAATTTGGAATAGCATGACCATTATTATTTTTTACTCCTTCTGTAAATGCTGCTATAACTATGTCTATGTCATTTTCCATTCCTTGTGATAGATTGTATATTACAGTATTTCCTGACTCTGTCATGATTAGGAGCAAGTAACTTTTGGTAGACAAAGGCTTTTCGTGATTTATAGTTAGTGCAAATGTCAAATTTGATGTAGTTTTGTACTTAGTTTTAATACAATATGTATAACATTGGAATAAATGATGAGAAACTTTGACAAAAAGAGAAGGATGAATAAAAACATATTGTTGACTTATATGATCGAGATCTTTTGTGTGATCTAGCTAAGAATACTTCTAAATTTCAAATTTTCAGCTGGTACTGGTATTATGACCTAGGCTAGCTATAGCTAAATTATTGCATTATCCTTTTACGCCATTTCTAGTAAAGTAAAATATATTTGTGTGTTATATTATAGATGTCCAAAAGAAGTGTGGATGTACTTGTATGACTATATCTGATATTCTCTTAATTGAACTTAACGACCTGACGCTAGCCATGATTAATTCAAAGACATCGAAACAATACAATGACAAATATTGCTGTAAATCAACAAATGAATGAAGAGATCAAACCAGATTTAATATTACAATTTTTGAATAAATGGACCGCATTTTGTTTATGTGTAATTCTTCATTAACATACATGTTAATTCTCCGTCCATTTTTGGCAGTGCACTCATAGGTATGGTGACATTATAGACAAAAGTTAATTCTTCACAAAAATTGATATATTCATTTATTAATTCATGATTAAAGTGAGCAGTTGGTGCTTTCAAATGGAATATATTCAACAATAGTTATTATAGAATCAATGAGTACAAATGAATATGTGACCTTTCTGTAAATTTATGAGGAGTTTCTAGATGTATAATTTAAATCCTTGAATTTAGTCAGCATAATCCACACATAACAGAACTGTCTCCATAACTTAAGCAGCAAAGCAATGGATTATGACATGCTTGTCACACACGTTAATTTGAAACGCATGAAATCCTCAAGAAAGTTATAGATAGAGCTCTGTTCTGCATCAGTTACATGCTTATTAATCCAGATAAACATAAAATAAGCATTAAATATTGGTAACATAGGAAATTTGTGGAATATGGAACGACATCGCAAATACAACGCAGAGGTAAGATACTTCGTCATTGATTGTCATTGTTTGTTGACACACACTTAGGTATAAATAAGGACTAGAATTTATTGTTTGTTTGTTTTCTTTTATCTATACAGGAAAATTTAACCCAGTAAGCTTGAGACAGTCTTCTCTTAGTCTTAGTAGGTCTTGCAGAGATTGCCAAGTTGTCATCTGTGTTCTCAAATATGTAACAATTGAGAGCCTTACTGCTCCATGTCTGTGATTTAAATTGTTGAAATTGCCATGTCTCTGTGGTCCTATGCTGTTGGTTTTTTGGGGGGTTTTTTTTTGTTTTAATTAAAAGGGGGGGGGGCCTTTATTTTCTGAAATATTGGCTGTTTTGACAGATAGGAGAGTAGGAATTCAATTCAATTGTATTAATGAATTATTAAGATCAATTGGAATATGTCTTTCTGAGAATAGAAACGTGCAGTTGGCTTTGGTGACATTTTGTATCTATATGTACTTTCTTTTGGTCGATTGGGAGTAAACAAATCAGCTGGCTAAAATTTCATTTCAAACAAATTTGGTGCTCCACAGATCATGATAGAAAAAAAAAAGACAAATTCTTATGGTATAAAATGTATTCATTTTAAAGCAAGGGTGATGCTTTATTTAGTATTATTAGCATTCATTATTTGAATAAATAGTTCGTTTATTCATTCTTTCATTCATTCATTCATTCAGTATTAGCATTATCAATAACAATGATAACAGTAAAAATCACACTAATGATAATCCTATTGCTTTGGATAAGTTTGAATGTTCAAAAGCCTACTTGAGTGCTTTCAGCTAGACTATAGCCTTTATCAGTCAATTATGATGTATTCTGGATTACATAATGAACTAGTTATGTAATTTAATGACTTTGGTTAGACACACTTTTGGAATCAATTAAATCCTCTTTTTTTAATCCGTTGTGGAGTTTATTGACTTCTTCATTTCAATTGAATTTGCTTCCAGACACACTTTTGGAACCCAAGGGATTTAATACAAATTGAAAAATAAAGGGGTTTAATCAGTTCCAATGGTTATCACTATTATTCTTGTTAAATAATATACTTTTTCTCATTTTATTTTTCCAAACAAGGCATTTATATTAGCAAATAGAAATTGTCTCATAAAAAAACTTGTTCCAAAGTTGAATAAGGCATTTATATGTGTAGGACAATAGAAATGTAATAAATGTGGTCCTGTTAATAATTAAAAATGCTTTCACATAATTATCTGTACAAGGCATACATCACTCTAGGTATATCAATAGTATAAGGTCTCTATATAGTTATGTACAGAAATCACCCTAGGGGTGTTTTGCTCAAATATGTCAATATCAAGCTTTATTTTCAAGACAATTTACATGTTGCTAAATTTTCGATTATGATGTCTTCTTCAGTATTCTGAAGATGACATCGTAAAAGAGACGTGTTGTTAAATTTTCTTATATGATGTCATCTTCTGAACACTAAAGATGACATCATAGTCAAAAAAATGAACAACACGTAAATTGTCTTGAAAATAATTCAAGCAAACAAAATTTTCGGAGATTTCGTTTTATCATAATTTTATAAATTATCAGTTGGTATCAATGGGTTCTCATCAAAGCATATCATTAGCCTAAAAAACAAAAACATGAACATTGATATTTTAGAGAGTCAAGATGTAATAAATGTATAAATAACATCAATCTGAAATTCTACATGAATTGATGATTGTACCGACCACGCTAATTAATTAATCAATCACCTAATCTTTCATAAATCCTCAGCATTGATCCAAATTGGAGGTTTTTTTTCACTCGGATCATTTATCATTCATGGGGATTCTTCAATACTCCTTTAGAAAGGTAGTTGACGGTGGTTATGGTGAAAGTCTTCAAAATCAATCGAACAGCATTGCAGCTCTTTGGATAGGCTGTTACAGTGTAGGAAACGATTTTTCTTTGAAAGAAGTTAAATAAAAGTAAAAAAAGAGACGTTGAATATGGACGCTATGCCTGTACAACGTTTTTGAACTGGTTTGAGAATTGAGTATA
This sequence comes from Pharyngocirrus eroticus, assembly GCA_033118115.1. NCBI lineage: Eukaryota > Metazoa > Annelida > Polychaeta > Saccocirridae > Pharyngocirrus > Pharyngocirrus eroticus. The sequence goes on along the minus strand of JAVSBT010193089.1, from coordinate 1,960 downwards.
CAATTCTGTTATACTTCATTCACTGTGATAAGGGATACAAGGAGTAAGTAGTCTTTCACCTTTAGACTTTTTTTATCTTTTGTATTAGCCAATAAAATGACGGACATTAAAAATGAAAGGAGTTACTATCAGTCAGTGTTTATATCAGTTTATATTGTGTATAGTTACAAGCTAACAGCATTGAATTCACATGTCTATGGATGATATTATCATTTTACGTTAAAAGAACTATATGTTTCTATGGTAATCACCAACAAGCTGAGGGATCAAAGCTTTACCTAGATCTTCGTTCTTTCTACAGTTACTTTAAATCACACAGAAAAATTGATTTCTTTTGAAAACTAAGCAGGTAAGGCGATATCAGGATGTTTTCATAGTCTGTCTTCCATTCAGAAAATGGATGTGAGTGTAAATGTATATCAGGAAATTGAAGGGTTTTATTTTTTTAAAGTATATTTGTATGTAAAATGAAAGGATTTGAGATTACTTATCCAAAAGTCTGTGAAGATAATCCCTATTGAAAAGTCCCACATTGTAAGAGAATACTCTTTCAAACTAAAACAAAAGAGGACAGTATTTGTATTGTCCACAAACCTTTCACCTTTTACAAAAAAGTTAAAGTTTTCTACCTGATTACACCGGTATTGTCTCTGCGTATATTGCCATTATTATGATTTAGTAAAGCCTCATTCAAGGCTCATATCCTGTTTTTTAAATATATATTTCCTCATGTGATTGACCTGAGAAAAGGGTGGCATTTTTTAACTCAAAGCAAAGTTTTCAGGACTTTTCTAGGTATGAGTGGTCTGCAGTCCAGATCACAGCATTTAAAACTAACCCTCCACCCCCACCCTACATACACACCACCTCTAACATTTCCAAAACAGTTCAAATTTCTGCATCACAGTTTGACTGGTTGTTCTTGTTATATTATTGTACAATTACAATAGTACTTAAAGAAGAGTTGATTTATGATAATATTTTATAAAGTGTTCCTGGCTGGCCCAATAACATATAGAATCAAATGGCGCTCGCATACACATCACCTTCTGATACAAGACACTTATATTTTGAATTGAATTGAGTTCTCTGGTTGGTTACTCATCTTGTCTTACAATTATATTTTAAGCAACAGGAAAAGACAAACAAAAGCCACCAGTTAAATGATGCATTTATACGTACCCATAAATAAGTTTTTAAACAGTGTGTGTTAATTGATTGTATTCACTTTGTGCAAATAAGTGTATGGAATACAAATGGCCTTAGAAAATATTTTAGTGTGCAGTAAAAATTAGATACTTTTATTTCATTGTTTAGTTATATTCAATATTGTGGGGGTAAATACGCCTTACATGAGTATTCAGAATATAAATGTCTAAAGAATATTTAGGGATTTTTTTTTCATAAAAGGTAAGAGCAGACATTTATAGCACCAAATGGTTCCGTTTTAGGACAAAGTAAGTACTCTATGATTACGCCTCTGAGAAAGATATGATACTTAGAAACATAGACAGGTTTTGATTTCTGGTAATTTTTTTATTTTATATAATGTTGTGTGAAAAAGTTGTAAAATATACTACAATAAAATTTCGATTTATTGAGAGTGAATGACAAATGTGGACATTTGGGGTGGTTAGAATACACTCTGAAAAATAAACAATGTTGTTAGGCCATTCACTATTGATTAGTTGGTTGATGGAAGCAAGTAGGCCATTTTGGGGCTATTGATTATTTTTTAATCTTTTCTTCAAAATTGTGCTTTTGAAGTAAAGTGGCAACAAAAACATTGTAGTCTCATTTACATACATTTTGGATAGTAATAGTGACATTGAGATAAAAAATAATTTTAAAAATCAGCTGGCCGCGTTAATATTTCATGCAAGAATATCCATATACCAATAACAAATGATGATAAATCTTTATTATCCCTCTAGGGGGGAACACTATATTGTACTCCATT
>JAVSBT010192978.1:0-13654 GCA_033118115.1 Pharyngocirrus eroticus | reverse complement strand
GTATAGCTTCAATATATGCTTCTAAATTGGAAAATGCTGTTTATTCAGTGTCTTAAATTTAGTGGAAGTTCTACTTCTAGGTAGTTTAAAATGTCATCTACTTGGTTGTAGCTGAAATGCAACTCTCCATATTCTCCATATTTTAATTGGATTAATACTGTCAGATGGTGCTGGGTTATTTATACAATGATGATATGATTTCAGCTGTTAGTTGTGGTGTTTTGCAAAATGTGACCATGGCGACCGTGTATCCTGTTGTCACTATGACAACATATGGATTCAACTACACTTTTCAATGCCAACCTGGATATGAGTTTTTCGAAGAAGTAAATAGGCTCACCACTAGATGTCAGTCCAATAAAACATGGAGTCATATACCTGAAGCTTGTAAAGGTTTGTTTACATTTTTTTGATATTAATTACACAGTTTTTGTAACGAATAGTACATTTTAGGAAGGAGTGGAATAACAAATATATGTTTTCGTTTTATATTTTATCATTACTGTGTGTAAAATGCCCCTAAGTGTAACAATGTATGGCCATTACTGACCAGACGAAAATGTCCAAAGTAAAAATTCAAATTCTTATTACTCAGCGTTGAATAATCATATACAAAAGGTTTGTTGTTATCTTTGCTTAAATTTGATAAAAAAAAATGTTATAATGATGCAGAATTGACAATCGACTATGTAATCCCTGGTTTGTTCATAAAATACAGAAACATATTTATCCTCATAAGCTGTGGTTAGACAAACTTTTTCCAATTGATTTGACTCTCCATTGAAATAACTGATTAGACTTTGGTTTGAATTTGACCCCAGACCCCATTTGAATCAATTTGAAATGTATTAACTTTATCCCTCCTGTTTCTTTATTAGTTATTTCTTGTGGACCACCACCGAATGTAACTTTGGCATCACTCAACAAGACCACATATGAAGACACCATATTCCAAGCTAACTTGACTTATAAATGTGACCTGGCTTATGAGTTCGATGAAGATATCCCTGAATGGACGACTACATGTTTACATAACAAAACTTGGAGTTTTATACCAGAAACTTGCTCAAGTATATATATTTGAGTTATGTCTTTATTTCTAAGCATTATGAAAAGTAGAACATTATTTCTGTTTTACAAGTGACCTAGAACCTGGCTTGCAAGAGTGAATAATTTGGCTATCTTTATTTGTGAAAATATTTATAGATTTTATAGTTTGCTGTCCCTTGATTAAAAATCCTTTCACAGTGTTCATTTTTGGTTATTCTTTAAAGATGAAGTTCCTGGAAGTCACATTATTTTGTTTGTTTGTTTGTTTGTTTTCATTTTTGTCTAGTCAAATTATTTATTCACAGAATTTCCAAAAAAATGTTTTTGCAGTCATATCTTGTGGAACAATTCCAGAAGTCACAGGTGCAACCTTGAAGATGTCACCAAATGACACTAAGGTGCTATCTAGAGATGACCCCACACTACCTACAATATATCACACATCTTATACTTACACGTGTGGGGATGGCTTCTATTTTGAAGAAGGTGTCAATGATTGGTCGATAGTGTGTCTACAAAACAAATCTTGGAGCTATGTCCCAAATGTTTGTCAAGGTAATTGGTGTTAATTTAATCAACCTTTGTCTAATTTAAGAAAAAACATGTTCCTTCATTGATTTGGACACATTTAAGGATACATCATCGGTTTACACCATAACTCTACTAAAAAGTCAATCAAAAGTATTCTGCTCTAAAAGATGATGTTTTTGGTGTTTGTCTTTTTCATGTTTGAAATAATAGGTGAAAAGGCAAAAAGAAAGTTTTATTTACGGCTTATCTTTTTTGCGTTTGCTTACATATAAAATGGTGTGCATTGAGGTTTGAGAACATGTAATATCAAATTGTAGGCTCGGTATCTCTATAGCTTAGATGACATAAAATTGTTGTGAGAGTAGAAAAGTATCAATGAAAAATTACATCATTGTACAAAATGGACAGACTATCATAACACTAAAATTGTATTAATTTCTCTGTTTCTGTTTTCAGTGGATTTATCAAATATTGACATTGGAACAGCCCAGTTGTTCCAAGTTAATGAGGATACCTTATTCGATATCAGCAAAAGTAAGTTTGATTTTGGTGGAATGTCTTATAATTTTATGATAACATTTTTGTTAAAAATGTATTCTTGAAAGTTTCATCGATATATTTACTTTAGGCCATTCCAAATTGATTAGTTTGTCGATGGATTTTTGGAACGAAAAAAATAGGTCGGTCGGTTAATTTATTTTTTTATTTTTTTCCTCGCCACGTTAATAAGATATTATTCGGTCATGTACGGAAAGTGCCGTAGCGCAGCGTTTGTTGTGTTTTGCTAGAAATATCTATTTACAGGTGTTGTATTCAAACCGAAAATGTGAATCTACAAGCTTACGATGCTTTTGCTTGATTTGGTTACCTAGTTTTTACAACAAACAACATTTTTTAAAAAATCAATCGCAAATATATGGGTCGGTCGAATCCAACGACAAATTAATCAATTTGGAATGGCCTTAGATACTATGTCCCCTTCCTTACAAATTGGGAATACTTTTAAGTATCTATTCAGTGGTAAAGTATATCATTTTTGATTGACAGTTGTCGAGCTACCTACCTGTCCCATACCTCCAAAAGTACCTGGAACCAAACAAGAAATAGGCAAAGAGAAGCTTTATGAAGGGGACTATGTGTTGTACATATGTTTACCTGGTCACATACTACCAGATGGCACCACTCAAAGGGCTGTGTACTGTACAAAGAACCTGACATGGCATGTGAACATGGTACCTTGTCACGGTAAGAAAAAGAAAATGTTGTTATTGTAAATTTATTGATAAATAGTTCCTTCTTGTTGCAGTTTCAAATCTCATAAAAGACTATAAGGCTACAGATCCTTCAGATTCCAAAATATTGTTTAGGCCAATCCCAGTTAATGAGTTAGTTGTTGGATGTGGCCTGGCCTTTTTGTCAAAATATATTATGTTCTTTTACTTTTCTAAATTTGCTTTTGTGTCTAATGAAGGCAATACAATCATAGATGATGTAGTATTGTTTACATACATTTTCCACTAGTAATAGGGAACTATAAAGAGGTAATTACATATGCTTCATCAGGGTACTAGCCTATATTGCAGAAAAATCAACAGAAAAAAATCTGTCGACTTTGGGTGGGATTCGATTTTTCTGCAGTTTAGGCTAGTACCCTGATGAAGAATATGTAATATGTTTGAAATGCTGTAGTCAGGTCTTATTTATTCTCATAAAGAGGTCATTTGTACAATTAAAGATGTTCATGAATATTCTTTGCAAATCCTACCTTGCTCCATGTCAGAGAAAAAATCCATCTACCAATCAATCACTTTGAAATGGCCTTAACATTAAACGATTTGTTTTTTAACTTACAGAGATTACATGTGACCCCATCCAGCCTTCTCCAGGACGAACAGTCAGCAACCATTCACCCTCTTTAGGATCTACAGTCACCCTAAGATGCCTAGGGGAAAGCAGATTTCCAAATGGAAATAGGGTCCTCAATGTAGAATGTTCTTCTAAACAAAAGTGGAGCCCTCCATTGCAACACTGCTCAAGTATGTAGGATAATGTTTCATAACATCTCTTTGTTCATCTATACCATTGGATTGAATGAAGTTTCACTTAAAAATCCATCTCTACACAAATAAAGGGGCAAACAAAAGAATTGCCAGCTTTCCTGAAATATAATAAACCAGTTTATTTTGTGTCAATTTAACTTCATTTTTTACCTCATTAAGATGCCACCTGCCCCGCCCTTTCAGTGGTACCTAACACCTTCCCAAATACATCTGACTACATGGATGGGACCACAGTCAGCATGAGATGTGTCCCTGGGTTTATATTTGAAGAAGGAACCACAAACAAGACAATGTCCTGTGAGGATGGAGAATGGGATCCTCCATCAATTCAGCAATGCATTGGTAGGTGGCAGCACTTCATGAAAGACCCTTATGAACTCGATTTACCAGCAAGACACTAGATGTTCTACATGTTAAGAACTTACACCTCATGAAACCTTCAGTATCTATATTTCATATCCTAGGAATGTCTTAACCTCAAAGTCCAGGTTAATTCTCTTTTATCAATTCGCAAGAAACACGGACCAAATGGGATGAATAAAGTGAATCCCGAAGAGTCAAACTGACTTATTAAAATGAGTCAAGCACTTTAACTAGTCAGTTTGATTCTTGGAAAAGTCACTTTTCAGTTGCAATTTTACAAAGGCTGGACACCCTTTATGACTATGATTTAGCTACTAGTGATCAATGGAAATCTTATATTGTAGAGAATTATTGCCTTCTTGAAGAAGTGCCTGTGAATATCAATGTTAATGCTACAGTTGCAAAATTTGGGGAAGTTGTAAAAGCAGAGTGTCACCATGGTTACACTTTTGGGAACTCTACCTTTGTGTTGTACTTAGAATGTGAAGAAACCGGCCTTTTCAACATCACTTTGCCTGAAGTTAAAGGTACACATTCAAATTTCTTATAGACAGTCAAGGTACCCACAGTGTTATAATCTACCGTTTCCATGTATTGAATCCTGTAAGAAAATATTTAAACTGTAAAACTTTTCACAGGATCAAAGAAACCTTTCTATGTATGGAATCTTTCAAGAAAAAAATTCAACCTAAAAAGTTTTCAAAGGATCACACCAGCAACTTACACTTTTATTTATCAAGAGCACTAACAAATTATTGAAATTTGAACTCTGATAATTAACAATATTAATATTTTAGAGTTATAGGACACTTTGCATGATAAGTGTTAATTAATCATATTACAATATTGTTTATGTTATTGTTTTTCATTATTGTTAAGTCTGACTATCATTTTTTTCAATTATATTTTGTATCTATGATTTGTTATGTTTTCATGAATTTGGCTTTATAGATGTTGTATGCCCATCGCCACCAGAGGTCACCAATGGTGTCAGCACAGGAAATGGTACATCATATGGAACAGTAGTTGTATATGAATGTGTGGAGGGTACTAGACTACGTAACGGAAACTCCTCAATTGAGAATGTTTGTGAATGGTATGGGGACTGGACCTTAACTGAGACAAGCTGTCAAGGTTGGTTAGTTATATTGTATCACAGGACTTGACGTTTTTGGGTTGTGATTGCACCATACCAGTATTTAACTCGTAATTTTGTAATCACTGGAGCTATGAACTGCACCAAGAGAAGTGTTCTGAACATAATTTGATTTAGTTTTACATTCTGTATACATGTATGTTTTATCAATTTTCTAAGGTAGATAGGCATTCATAATCAATATAATAAGCTGATGAATTAAGTATTTCCAAAATGTTGTTGGCAAACATGGTGTATGATAACAATGCTTGGTGCAAGAGCACCAGAAACCAGAAATCCTTTGAGATATTTGTTGCACCAAGGCTGATTATACACTTCAAGGCCTGGTATCGTATAAACATTTTCCCATAATTATTCAATATCATATCTATTTCAGCTGGATGTTGCCCTCCTATCCCTGAAAACCCCTTCCCCACAGTTGAGAATAATTTATTAGAGGCACACATCAAATAAAACTTTCCATATTCAATATTATTTTTATTTCAGTCAAGGTTTCTGAGCAATATGAATAAATAAATCCTGAAAGCAATATTTCAAATATAACATATTTATCATCAGGGTATTAACCTATACATGTATTGCAAGTATCGACAGAAAAAATCTGTCGACCTGAGCAATATTTGTATCATTATGAACTTTTTCCATATTAAAAACATGTTTGTTTCAGCTGGACGATGCCCTTCTATCCATAAAGGGCTCTTCCCAGAAGTTGACATAATTGATCAGAAGCAAAAAACAAATGAATCCTTTTTCAAAATTCAATATTATATTTTATTTCAGAGGGAAGATGCCCTCCAATTCCTAAAAAGCCTTTCTCTACAGTGGACAATGATTTATCAGAAGCAAACAACACTGTAACCTATACCTGTGATACAGGACACAGCTTTCCAAATGGAAATAAAACCTTGACAATTGGATGCAAAGATCAGGAATGGACCGATACAGGGGCAGTTTGTAAAGGTAAGTGTATGCCATGATTGTGGTCTGAATATACTTAAAACTGTGTCGCTTGAAAGTGACTTTTTATTTGAACTAATTTAAAGCATTTCAGAAGTCTACAGTCTGAACATAATTGCAATTTATTAGGTTTTTTTCTTATAATCTTTTGACAAATCTTTTTATCTCAAGGGATTAATGTTTGACTTATTTGCGTTGCCATGGTGATAGTCAGCTTAAGCCTTTTGCAACGGAAAAAAAATAAATGGATTTTTTTCATAATTTCCATAGAAATATGATTAGGACAACATTTTGTCCAGTTGTGGACATGCTCTTCCTAACTTTTTATGAAAATAATTGCGTAAAAACTTGACACTTTCTGTCTCAAAAATACATAGAGTCCTAGTTAATGATCTCCCTGTTTTCTTAAAATGATGTTATTTACTCCATAGCAAACAAAGTTTGATGCTTTTTTTAATAATACAAGTTAAATCACCTGCACTGTGTTTATGTTTAGAACAAAAATGTAAATTTGTATTACAGTTGTGAATTGTCCTGATCTTTCATTGGTTAAAAATGGTGATGTCATAGGTGAAGGGTCAGTCTATGGTACTGTAATTGACATAGTGTGTCGATATGGGTATATATCCAAAGGGATGGCATCCTACAGAACTATGTGTGAAGAAGATGGAATGTGGCATCCTGGTCTGGATTTGTGTAAACGTAAGTGCCATTTGCTAAGTCTTTTTTTTGACGTTTTTATATAATATAGAAAAAACGTCAGTAGCTTACTAGACATTTAAACCATTTAAAAAGAAAATTTCTAAGAAAAATAAAATTAGGATACACAGAAAGTAAACTAAAATGGTGCTAAGGATGATTTTGATATTTTTGGCAGACTGACACTTTCGGGATCCTTTGTTTCATTACATTTCATGACTTAGGCCACTGTACTAAAGTACTCAGAAATCCTAGAAAAAAATAAAATCACTATGATATCTAGATAGAAAGGTAGGCTATGGCATTGTGCAAAAGATAGCATTCTTTACTAATTTTTGCCAAAAAATGACTTAGTCCATTTTTGCTCTAGACTGTGGTTATATTTTCCCCTGTACTAATTTGGGGCGTATTCCATTTAAAATCTTTTTAAAATCATAAAACACTTAGGGCATGTAGAAAACATTATTCAATTTTGGTACATAGTATTTTGAAATATGTTCGGTCCCTTATACAACGTTCCAGCTACCGCTAAAGGCCTTAATCATGTGAATGATCCTCATTGTCTAATAGGCCGCTGAGAAAGTTGGAAAATATGGTCTAAGACAATAAGGATCATACACGCGACCTAAGCCTTTGGATATTTGTTTCTACATAATAATGGATCTTGGAACCAATAACATATTTGCAAATACTTATGGGACATAACTGTAAGGTATGCATTACCCTATACCTTTCACTGATATCATTTTCATGTTGTAGCTGTGCGTTGTAATCCTCCCACTGACATAATGTTTGCTTCTCATGATGGAATGTCTGCCGTTTATGGGGACATCGTGACCTACAAATGTTTTAGAGGTTACCACATCAAACAAGGAATGACACAGTCCACAACCAATTGTACAGCAGATGGAACACTCCAACCAGAGATCCTACCATGTATCCGTAAGTGCAGTTGAATTGGATTTTATACTGTAAAACTATATTTGAAAATGGTATCCTGTTTGCACACGCAGAAAACAAAAACAAATTATTTTCAATTCGGAAAAAGTGTCTGTACAATATTTATGATAGGACTGTCATTTTGACTGGATTTAGTAACACTTTTTCCAATTGATTAAATTGCAATTTTTTGTAACTTCTGTGGAATTAAATGACTTACATATTGATTTGATTTATTTTACTTCCTGACCTCATTCTCAATAATTTCATACAATTTAAATTGACATATTGTCGGAATAGGCAGACATTTTATGCAAAGGGTTTAAATTTATTTGAGGAAAAAAGAAGGGTTGAAAACAAACCGATTCCAAAAGATGTGTTTTACTACAACCATTATCTTTTGTTGGATTTCTTTGTCTTGTATTTAACCCAACTGAAGCTTAAACTTTTTATCTTTTTATTTACAACATTCAGCCTTGACTTGTCAGCCTCTTCAGAGTTGGGACGGTTTGATTACAAGTTCAACTGCTGTGTCTGTTGGAGCAGTAGTTAATGTCACTTGTTCTGACAATGGGGAGTTCTCACCTAATGTAACATCCATGGATATTGAATGCCTTGACAATGGACAGTGGTTCCCCACAGTGGGCACTTGTAAAGGTAAGTGTCAGGTGCTTTTTATTTTAATCAATATGTGTTTAGAATCAGAAAAAAAGGACAAAACAACTTAATTTCCATTCTACAAAAAAAAGTCGAAGCATACACTATGAATCAGACAGTTTCAAGCGATAGCAAGGTCATGTACGTGTCTAGGGCCATTCCAAATTGATGAGTTGGCGATGGATGCAACTGATCGATTCTTATGATCAATATAAACATTTTGCATTTATGGCAAAATTTAGGCAACATAATCAAACAAAAACAATGTTCTGTTAGATATAAAGAGGTATGAAGAGGTCATTTGTACAGTATCTTGCAATATACTCCATGTTAATAGGATAGATTTGTTGCTGTCACAAATTCTATCCACCGACTAATCCGTTGTTTGGAATGGCCTAATTGTTTTAAAATAGGTTTGACTCTGCAAAACCATCTACAGAAGAGACACCAGGAAGCACAAGGGTCAACTACATAATCAGCTCATCAAGTATTCTTCATTTTTTTATTTGTAGTCCCCATAAAACGTGCTGTTGAAGAGGTGCCCGAAGAAGCCCCTGGTTCCAAATATGTGGGAACTATTGTCATAGCAACCATGTCGACTGGGTTTGGGCTCATAGTTCTTATGGATTTACCAACATTGCTTCTACAAATTCGTAATGGTGTTCCATGGGAGGAATATTAAATAAAATATAATGGACGATAATACTAGTTATCATAAACATTCTTAACCAATCAATTGCTCCTGTGTATTTTGGTTAAGACCTTAATGTCCTCTTATAATATGGCTTGGGGAGCCTAGGACACTATGCCCATTGAGACTTTTAAAATCCCTAATTAGTCTCTTGGTGACCACAGGACAGGGATAAGTACAATGGCTTTGAATGATAATTTTATTTTTGTTTGCTGCCAATGGTGGGGAAACCTGTATGGTTTTTCTGCTGTTTGCTTTTGGCTGAGTAGTATTGGGTTAGTTTTAACTCTGATACCCATGTGATATGTGTTTTTTTAGTTTTCGTCCTAGTACATAATTATGTAGTCAATATTTTGTTTGTTTGAGTTTTGCTGTAATGAAAAAGAATGGCCACCTCTAAGCACCAAAACAAACAACTTTGTGTAATCTTTTGACTCTACTATACACAGATTCAGATTCTTTGTTTCAAAACAGCATAATATACAAAGTTAGAGAAAGTCAACAAAAAGGATCTTTTCTTATATTTATTATATTCATTGTTCTCTTTTTGTAAGATAAAATCCCTGTGTACAATTGTTTGATAAGGGTTATATTTCTGCTGAAGCCGTCCAAAAAAGGGCCCTTGTCAAATTATCATAACAGTAACCTTTAGTCATGTTTACATCATCGATTTCTCAATTTAGTCTTAATTTATAATTCTTTGAAAGAATTGAGCAGCAGGTGGTAATGCAATAGTCGTGCATCTAAATAAAATAATTTGTCAATCGACTGCATGAATAAGATACTCTTTAAATCGCAACTTTGTTTAAACTACAAACTTTTGAAATGCTTCAAAGAATCTTTAGCTCAAAGATCATTTCTAGTCTAGCTCTTACAGAATTGACAATGCAAACCCAGCTTTAGAAAAATAGAATAAAAGCTAGAATTGTTTAATTGGTTTAGGAGTATATCATTCAATAAAAATAACAGAACATGCATGAGAGTTTTAACTGTTTTACCTAAAGTAATGGAAATTGTTATATTGAATTTACAAACAATTATTTAATAAACTTCATTAGATTCATTGTAATAGTACAGTCTTAACGTTTTTGTCTTTTATTTTATTCATATAACAAAGAGATGATTAATACTCTTGAACAACAGATCAGAATATACCATGTGCACTAAATTCTCAAAATAATGGAATTCCCCATCGATCTAAGTGCTGCCTTATGATTATACTCCTGCAGCCTTCTAGAACTTTCTTGATATTGTCCGTGTTTACTGCGCATGTGTAGTAATATTCGCACGTGTGACTTGTGTGGTCATGGCGATGTGATGTCTGGGGATGGTTACTATGGTTGCTCTGATTTTGATGGCTGCGCCTTCCTTGTTTTGATGATTCTATTATTTGCTATAATAAAGATAAAAGTGAAATATATTGAATTAAGAAGAATAAAGGTGTGTTTACAATGTCGTTTCTTGGTGTAACAATTTTGTAAACAACATTGAAACCGATTTCATAATGCATGAGTCGATTGTTTGTCTATGTGGCCAATGAATTAATACTATTGACAAACTCGCAAAAGCCAAACAAGCCTTCGCGTAAATAGTATTCGATGAACTACTGCTTGAAATTTAGGAGGACATATTTTAAAATGCAGACATACATTTATATGATGTGTTTTTTCATTGAAATCGAATGTGTTTTGGAGGTGATTCAATATTGTCGCCCCTAATGTCAAAATAAACATACCATAAACACCCTTTTGATAAATAAAGCTGTTCGCACTACCTCCTCATTAACGTTAGGGAATTCGGGTTTTTGGACTGTGAATGCACTTGATATTCTCCTGTATACAGTATTTGGGCACGATGAGTCTTTCTCCCTCGGTAAGGCTCGAAGAAACTCGTCTCTTTCTGTATCTGAAATTTGATAAAAATACTGTAAAAGTATGTGATCACAGATTGTTTCTCATTAATTCCATACAGACCAATAGGGGGCACTGTTGTTTACTAATATTGGTAAGATTTGCATAATGATGATGATGATAATGACGATGATTATAATGATGATGATGATGATGATGATGATGATGATGATGATGATGATGATGATGATGATGATGATGATGATGATGATAATGAAACTGAAAAACTTTTTATTCAAACAAATAAAACTCAATAATCACCTCTAACTTTTAGAAATGTTTTGAACTGTACAAGCAATGTTTTATAATATTCTGGTACATTTGCATATTTTTTATTGCCTGGTTCCCTGTTTTCATCCTCTATGACATCGTCTACTAACGTATCAAGACTGTGTCCGTTGTTGATTTTTTCTTCTAAAACATCTATTTTGTTAATGAATAATAGTATTGAGATATCTTTGAGGTACCTAGAATAATAAAAAAAGGGTTTTGTACAATATAAGACATTAATGCATACATAATATGAATCGTAGAACCTCCATTTTTTCAATCACGTCAACGTAAAAGGCCTAGTGAAGTTTATTATAGGTTGACATAAAAAAGAAAAGGACTAAGAATCGACCGACTGGCGTAATTTTGTGAACTTGTATTGGAAGAAGAAGAAGAACTTAAAGGTCTATAGAATAATCATTTCGAATGGCCTCACTATATATTTCTGTACACACTAATGACTTGATTTAGTTATTGGACATTTGTTTAGCAATGTAAAAAGTATGTATACTCTTTGCTTTACTCATTCTACTTCAATAAATTACTAGGTCAATCTAAATTTATATGTTCACCTATTATTCCAAACTTGATCAAATATTTCTAAGGCTTCTAAAAGTCTATTTTTGGTTGTATCTTCACGAAGGACAAGGTCAAAACAACTGCTGTCAAGCACAAATAAGATGGCCGACACACCTTCAAACATAACTATCCACTTCCGCCGCTCACCTCTTTGACCTCCAACGTCAAATACACTAAAAGAAATAAGGACATTCTATGTGTGAATAAATGCAAGCCTAAATAGCATTGCAATGAATAGGTTTTATCCCAAGGATGTGTGATGACGTCTATATCTACCTAAAGTCAACTTTTGTTCTTCCATCTTTCACAGCAAAATCGATCCTTTCAATGGAGTTTGTCATTGTTCGACATCTTAGTATATCCTTAAAGTATATGTAAACATTTTGCTTATTACCAATGAAATCTGTTCAACTGCCAATCTATAGAATTAATGTGCTATTCTTACCTAATACCTAATACCTAATACGCAATCTGGAAGTAAGATGACAGAGGAATTTATGTAAACTAAATGAAGCTGATACGACTAACCTGATCATTTGGTAGGTAATCTTCCCTTCTCACTAGAGAAATTCTGTCTAAAAAACTACAAAAAAACCAGTGTTTAAACATTATGAATGCTATGATTCAATACACTTTACAAGTATCAGAAATATCAATAGATATAGTAGATTATATTGTGTGTTTTCATATTGGAACTCTGACATTAATATATCTATAATGGTATCTCTATGGTCCAAAATAACATTGTAAATCTTGAACATATCTCTTAATGTATCAACACAATAGCAACACAAAAAATATTCAACATTGTTTCGACACTCTAGGGTAAGTATGACAAAGTCATTTTTTTGCAAAAATACTTAAGACTGGGTTTTTTTTTATGCCAAACGACCCAACCCCTTATGGGATAATCATAATTTCATATACCTTTGTCTTGGATTTCTAGATATGTTAGTGTAGTTGACGTTACTCTGGCAATGAAAAAAAACTAGGCCAATATTTTACATGAAAGTTATAGGTTCCATTGTTTGTTTGTTTGTTTCTTTGGTGAATGATATTCACCGAGGATAGCACATTAAGGTCTGAGACCTATTTCCAAGGTTTTGTTTAAACATTTTGATAAAAGTCCTCTTTGCAGCACTTACTATTTAGCACAGTCTAATAGTTGATATTCATTTGATCTTTTAAAACAAGCCCGAACCCCTCTATCATTCCAAAGTATGTCAGTGTAATCAAAGAATTCCTAAATGAAAGAAAAAAATAATGAAATCAAATAAAAAAAAGTTACAAAATGTAATAAGAAAAAGCAAGAAGAGCCATAACAAAATCAATGGGCTCGTGAAATGAATTCCAGCTTATGTAAAATTCCAGCTGTCAAAGTGAGTCAACTAACCAACACTATGAGTAAAAGTGACTCCCTCAAGAGTTAAACTGACTCAATGAAGGTGTCAAGCATTATAATGAGTCAGTTTGGCTCTTGAAGAAATTGCCTTTACTCTTGTTGGTCATTTGACTCTTTTTTTACAGCTGAAAAATGAAATGTTACATACTAAGCTCCCTTCACCTTTACCCAATTAAAGGCTTGCTTACACTGAGTCCCTTGATTAAAAATGACTTTTTAATTGCAAATATTTAAACAATTTCGGAAGTCTACAGTTTCGCTTTTAAAGTCTGTCTACCTGAAGTCTATTGACAAATCTTTGACATCTTGTTACTAGCTTTACCTGTGGATATTCGAAGTCTTCTCTGACTGCTTCATTCATTATAAAGTCAACATATTTCTGTTTTGCTG
>JAVSBT010192867.1:0-13654 GCA_033118115.1 Pharyngocirrus eroticus | reverse complement strand
TTAAATACTCCTATTTTAGCTTTAAACAAGAGTATTTAATCCTAATCCTCAAATGAACATGTTTCAAAAAGACTAGTTTAATTAGGGTGAGTTAACCAGGGGTGTTTCTTTTATTAAGTTTTGATATAAAGTAGAAAAGTTATTACAAAAAAACTAATAGACCCTTATCCCCAATGAGATTCATATCATACCATAATTTAGTATGAAAAGGGCATTAATTTTGCAATATCATTTTTTTTTAAATCCAACTTTTTAATTATGCTTATAGCAATTTCAGTGTATTCTGCCTTATTCAAGGGCTTATTTTGGTTCGATAATTATATCCTTTTAATTATACTAGTATGTTTAGCAATTACAGCCTAATCTGCCTTGATTAAAGATTCATTTTAGTACAGTTTTTTGTTTGTTTTACACTGTCAGGAAAATTGTTTGTTTAGTGATATGTATACATGTAGTGATTTAAAATTGCATCAACAATACACAGACATCACCAGATATAGCTGTGGCACACTGGCTCAGTTAGAGCAGTGGGAAGAGGATTAAAGCATTTCTATTATAGTTATGTGCAAAGTAACTATGTAATGGAATTGATATAAAACATATTTTTTTGTTTTAAAATGATAAAAACCCATTTTTGTACGTATACCAAATGTTGGGATGAGGGTCTATAATTGGGTTTTTTGACATGCATGAGCATAATATGTCTCAAACAATCATTTTCTATAAAACATAATGCTATGAAAGTATATTTTGGGGGCTTCAGGACATCCTTAGCCACTAAAATCTTTTCACTTTTTTTGTGGGTTTTTTATGTAATATTTAACTGTGGCTGAGAAAGTCCTTTAGCCAAAAATATAAACTTTTATAGCTTTATTGTTTATTGAAAATGAAAATTTGGGATACTTATTCACGCATAATGATATCAAAAATAGCAATTAGACCCTCACCCCCCCCCCCCCCCTCAAGGCGGGGAACTATGATAGTGTTAGTAAGCAAACACACAGCCCTAGAGTCTAAGAGATGTCCTATCAAATTATATATTTTCTGCACCACAAACATTTTTGAACAATTCCCAAAGAAAAAACACATTTTCAAAAAAAACTGCAAAACATTTTTTAGCTCCATGTTTGTAGAATTCTTAATGTTTTTATATGTTATTTTTTTTAGCTGCTGTAGGTATAGCATTATGGATATACTTTATTCAATTATACAGAATAAGTTCAGACTAGACGTAGAATGGAACCTGTGTATCCATAAAGAAATATAAACAGACTTTGAACTTACTTTGAAGAGCTTTTGGAACTAACTAAGTATATATTTTCAACCATCAAATAAATAAATTGAAACCTACCCTGTTCATGATTAGTTCTTCGGATAGCCATTCAAGATTTGAAACATAACAAGTTTACAAAATTGTTCCTTGGTAAATCTTAGGAATACTGCCTTTGTGGTACAAATTTGGAAAATAAAGTAATATTATTATGAATAACTAGTGCCACCTACAGGACCTCGCAGCAGCATTACTGACGGAATGTACACAAATGTAACATTTATGTGGGAACGCTTGCTGCTCTGAGATAAAGAAAGATACGTCATAAACACTTTGACGTACCAAAGTAAATATTGATATTGAGAAAAACTGGTCAAAACTAGATAGAAATACGCAAAAAAAAAGAATTCCGATCGTTACTATCATGATCATGCGCATCAGTTCTCATGCACATTCTATCTTTAAAAAATATCAATCGCGAAAAAACCCCGAGCCTCGTCAAACGACCAACTAAGGGAAAGGCGCCTTATCATATTCATAATTATATTTCTAACCTGTTTTTGGTATTTATATCTAATTCATTGTCAACACATATGGGATGTATTGTATTGTATTTCCACTTCTCCCACGAGAGGGCAAGACTAATCTTTTTTTCCTCAAAGATTGAAACAAATAATTTTCCGTGTAGGCGTTTTCGTGTAGGCGTTTGCAATGAGTGGGCGTTTTAAATAAACCATGCCATATAAGTAAGAAATATTTACACCTTTAGCCGATAAACCTTGATGAATATAAGTACAATGCTATTTGTGGTATATTTGCCTTTTGAATATAGCCCACATTCCATCCTTTATTTACTCATTTTATAGAAAGTAAAGCAAAGAAAAAATAAAAGAATTCCTCCTTTTGTTTATAATGATAAAATATCGATAAGGCTATCAAGTATCATATCTCTATCCATGATTCGTGCGTCGACATCGTGACGAACATTAAATTTTACTATCAACATTCTTAAAACGAAAAAAAAGAGTTTGACATGTAAGTTTATTGTACATGTAAATCTTCTTACATAAGACCAATTGAATATGATTACATGTATTTCGAATAGGAAACACCTGCTTACGTGTTAAACCGCTGAACATTATTTTGATAACAATTCTATTCTATTCTTATGTCCACAAGAAAACAGTGTGATCAATAAAAGCCACAGCTGACCATATGCATAATCTGATGATTGAATAATACTCAGAAACTGCACAACTCTCACACCAACACGAGCTCGAACGTGCTTCTAGGAATCTATTGTTGAGTGACAATAGTGAAATGATTAGTGCGTCGCTGTTAAGACACTTATTATTCATGAGATGTACGCATCGATTTCTAGGAGGATTCTTCTGACGTCACGATGCCATCGATTCCTGTCGCCGCCATACTTGCTGCATAATTTGTCTTGATACCAACAGAAGCACAATCCGAATTGAAATCTTGATTTAGGGCGAAAAGGAAAAGACGAGGAGACCAGGAGAGGTAGGTTATTGTAATACAGTGATACATGTATGATTTTTGTTTTCAATTTAGTGGATAGTTGCCTTTTAAATAAGTGATTTCATGATTTATGTGACAGTTCTCGGAATGAATGAATGTGTGTGACGCTGTCCATATAAGGTGTATTCCATTCAATATGGTAGGAAAATTGTGTTCGTTACCACTATTATATTTCATTCCAAATAATAATAAGCAAGTATTCTTAGGGATGAATTTAACCACAGAGAAAGATAATAACCAAAATATATATCCATATTATGTAAATGCAGTGAGTTTAAGGAAAAAATATGAGGAGAAATGAAGTTGAAACCCATTGAACCCTTGATTTATTCGTACCTGAATTGAAGGGAAATTACTGAAACTATTTTCATTGCTGTGACCCCGGGTACGAAATAAAGTTTTCCAAATTTAAACAGACTGTATTTGACAGACTTTGTTTTAATTAGTTGGTTACACCTTTAGATGATGACGTATGCTGCTTACTTCCTGTCAATCTAGAAGTGAAACACTTGACTGGTGAAGGCGTATACAAAGGGTTTAAGCAACGATTGCCATCTGTTCTTATTCCATGTATGATCCATTCTCTCATAGGTCATTAAACACATTTTGACCAACACCAAGTAACACAATCGATTTAAACCTTTTTTTTCTAACCACTCTGGATTGAAATGACTTATTAGTTATTTGGTTTGAATTTTCTTCCTGACACACTTTTTATTTGAGAAGAAAAGGGTTTAAATCAATACAAATCGATTCAAACATGTGGGGAAACCACAGCAGATGTAATAAGCATTTTCATCAATACACAATTAAATTATTAATAAAACTAATTACAACCCTCTTTAAAAACCATCAAGACTGTTATGACACCCACTGTGCTGCTATACTACAAAAATACAAAAGAAAGACAATAAGAATAGCTATCAAAAAAGACATTGTAAGATAAAAAGATAATGTGTATCAAATAGACCTTTCTTTATACTGAACAAATTTTGAGGGAAATACTATCCCTATGTGTCTTGGTCTGGCTTACAGTTTATACAGATATTCTTTTCATTTTTTTCATGTTATTATATAGTCTATAGGCAATCCCAAGGTCGTAGGTTCCAGCCCCACTCTAAATCCACAGATTTTTTTCTGTCGACTATTGCAATATATGTTTAATACCCTGATGATAAACATGTTATAGACTAATTCTATAGTCCAGTGTTAGTTTCTGGAATGTCATATTGATCTACAGCTGAGCTTCTGTTATTCTTTCAGTATTATTCCAGTAATAATCAATCAAATGATATGATCATATTAAACTATGTATGTATGATGTAACAGATAACAATGGTAGCTATAAGAATAGTTACCAAGAAGAATGACGAAATTTAAACCTGGGAATTTTTATTTTGTATAATAATTTAGCCAGAGCAACAATTTGTAAAGAAAGGGAGTACAAAAGTTAGAATTTTCAGATTCAAACTCATAAATCCTCAAATACTATAATTAGCTCTTCAATTGTTTTTTCTCAAACTCAACTATATAGTTTAAAAACCAACCTAGGGATTGTTAAATGAATGTACTTTTCATATTCCATCAATCGAAAGAATAAGAATTTGAGTATTTCTACAAAGTGGCTGCAATAAGTATGCCTATGTGCTACGGCCTTTAGTAGTAACCAATTAACCATTTCTGCAGACTGTGCTGTGTTTAAAGCTAAAAATGGAACAGAAACGTTACACCACCTAAATTGACTTCAGCTCTTAATGAAATAATGTTAATGCTTTTGTTTCATCAATATTTTGCTTGTCTTGCGTTAATCTTGGTACTAAAAATAGAACGGAGATAGATTTCTCTGGGGAAAAGAAAGGCTTCAAGCCATCTTGTAGATAATCTTTAATTTGTTTTTAGTCATCCAATATCCTTTGTAGCAGGCGGTTGCAGCCCCATAACATTTTAACATTAATTGTTTTCTGATATAAAATAATGGTGCACGATATTTTAAATTTAGATAGAACAAAATATACCTTTTAGGGGAGAGCCTTAATTTCTAATGGTCTTTTTTTTCGGGGGGGGGGGGGGTGTTAAAATATTGTGGTCGTCCTTTTTATTCCCCTTGCTAGATTGTAAGTGGATCCAAGTACTAATAATTGTCTAGGTAATTTAGTATAGTTTCTGCTTATTTGCGAAATTGTCTATTAAGGATCCCTGACATAAACTGAATTGCCATTTTCTACCTGCAAATTTCCTGGAAGCTTTGTGTATTATTAAAGTTCAACATACTTGGAATAAGATTATTGTTAACGGTGTTGATTGGATGACTGTTCACGTTGAAAAAAAGTGGTATACTATCTCCCCCTCCCTGTTTTTCCCCTTTAAAGACTGATATTTTATAAGACAGGACCAATGTGATTACCTAACTAGGAGTTCACTTGTTTGCTTCTGTTTCTTTCCCTTTGGAATTATAACGCTGGTGTTTTGTCATCTCTGTCAAATATGTGAGCCACTTCCATGGTTACCAGGGTTACAGACAGTCTGGTTTTCATATGAACTTGTTCAGTGAATTCCTTGACACTTATAGCTAGTTCACAAGAGATACAGGTATAATTTGATATGGTAGTTCTTAAAGTCATGTTAAGAGTTGCAACTCAATTAAAATTGTTGTCAATCTTATATAACCTCTTCAATATGATTCACAAAATACTTTACCCAATATTGTTCTTAAAGTCATGTTAAGAGTTGCAACTCAATTAAAATTGTTGTCAATCTTATATAACCTCTTCAATATGATTCACAAAATACTTTACCCAATATTGTTATAATTAAAAAATTCTTGTAATTCTGATACTGTGATAGTGCTTTCCTACAACAATTTTAAAATGATAATTTTTGTTGCTGTTTATTATAAGCATTTTATACATTTTCTTGTTGGGATTTTTTTTGGGTACTTCAAAATAATAATTTGGTCTTCTTTTCTTCTACTATTTCTTCATTCCCCAACAGACTTATCCTAAAGTCTGTAAATTATGAAGTTATGAGAATTAATTTATCAAAATAGTTTCCAAATCAATGTGGTTATATTATAAAATCAAACTCCAATTTGCTTCAAATGATAGAACTAATTCATGTATTATGATCAAGTTCACCCACTCAAATATAAATCTTTCTTTCTTGAAATGTTGGTGAATCATATTATCATCATCATCATCATCATCACCACCATCATCATCACAGAGTTGGACATACTTGAGGGACCGAAAGACCGCCTGTTTTTACCCCATTATGAAGTATAGGGTTGGCCCCTTAGAACTTATGCAAATTTAGCCGTTTTCTTGATAATCTTGTTTGCAAGTCCCTCTGAGAAAAAAAAGTAAACCCACCCCTGTCATCATCATCATCATCATCATCATCATCATCATCATCATCATCATCATGACTGTTGTCTGTTACTACTTTAGTAAAAATATCCTGCAGTGGCATTCATTCCTTCTCTAGTCTGTTCCACTTACTTGTAGACTTATCCTATGCAAGCTTCTTGTGTTCAAATTACTCATTAAAAAAAGTCCATGACTAGCTGCCACTTAAGTTATGAATTATTTAAAATCTTTTCTTACTGAATTAAGTTTGCCATGACTTCAGTTGTGAAAGGATTAATGAAAATATAGATTAATTTGCTTAGCAGCTTTTCACTTAACAAGGAAAACAAAAATCATTACTATATTTATAAGAAAGGAAAAGGCTATCATTATTACAGGGAAAGTACTGGTTGAAATCTACTTGCCCGAAGCACCTGACCACTAGTCTTGGGCTACTGGGAAAGCCATTAAGTAGACAGAATGATGGTTTTTTATTACTTAATACAATTATGCTTTTTCACCTATTTTTCAGGCCAGAAGTGCCAGCGGGATGATGTCTCCACAAAAATTATGGCTTTTTATAGCAGGAATTATGGCTGTTGTCATGGCAACCATGGCCAGTGATTACTATGAGAACATGCTGATTGAAGACCTGTACAAAAGGCTGTCTGAATTGGACGATGAATACTTTGTACCCGAGGAACAGCAAGGGTGGATGGACCCTATTCCATTGGACTCAAGAGACTCCAACCAAGCTGATCTTAGGGACCATGAATACTTAGAACATGGATCCAACAGTGAAGGATGGCAAAAAATCTCAGGTAAGAAGCAGAATTATTTATATTGTATATTTATAGAACTTAAGCTGGTTTTCCATGGAGTCCTCTTTTTGAGAATGAGAGACAGATAATGACATTGTTTTCGGCCATTATCATCTGTGTTCTTTTACGTGCCCTAGGGGATAGAATCCATGACACAGGTCCACAGTTTACAACCTTTCTGTTGGATAGACAAACTAGCCAGATGTTTCTGATACATTTAATAGAGCTAAATACCCACTTGTTAACAAGAAAGAATCTGCCTCAAGCTGGATTCAAACCCATGCTATTGGTGCATAATTAAATGCACCAATTATATCTACAAACAAAAATCTAATATTGTTCTTTGCAGGTGGAGCTGGTGAAGGTCAACAACATCTGACACCAGAGGGCACCCAAAACAATACAGCTGAAGTGAAATCAGATGAAGCACTTCCTTTTTACTGCCATCCACCAAACCCATGCCCCAAAGGATATACAAGTGATTATATTTTTTACTATTACAGATATATATATTTATATTATATAAGTCATAATTCAAAAAGTATTTTTTAAAAAGAAATGCTCTTTTCATAACATTTAATCACTATAGTAATAGACACAGCATGTTTTTTAGATTCTTGGGACAGTGCTGGTTGAATGAATGCCTTCAAGTTGACCTCTGACAGATCCTTTAAATAAACGGATATATGCTTTATAATTCAGTTATGAATCAAGCTTTGAATAATTATGATTGTATATATGATTTTGATTAATGTAACTTTGACCTTTTTCTCTCAGGCAAAGATGGTTGTCAAGAAGATAATAAAGACACAGCTGAACATCAGAAAAAATGGATTGAAGGAATGCAAAACCGCGGAATCTGTTCATGTGACCAAGAACACATGTTTGAATGCACAGATGACAGCAAGGCTCCAAATCAAGAAAGTGACGAAAATACAAGGGATGCTCTGAATGTTGTCCTAGACAGTCTGCTTTCAGAAGGATACAAGGTTTGTTTGGCTTGAAAACTTTGCCTGAACAGCTGAATATTTGTACTTATTTTTTTGTCTCAAAGACTTTTTACATTGATGCAACGAAAGAAAGATATTCCAATACGTAGGGAGTGTGCATGGATATATATATATTTTTGTTTATTTACAAATTGTATTTTTACCTCACCCTGTAACTGTATAATTATGAGAAACATATACATATTAGCTAATATGTTATTGGTTCCAAGATCCAAAAATAGAAAAAATTATTCAACTTTGGAATAATGTTTTTAAGAGATATGTTGACTCATACAACGTTTCTGCCTTCACTAAAGGCCTTGATCACATGAATGGTCCTTTCAAGGCCTTAAGTGAAGGCAGAAATATTGTATGAGGCAACATATCTCATAAACACATGGTTCCAAAGTTGAATAATGTTTTCTAACATATACCTGTTATTGATAAATTTCTTATTTCTAAACTTAGGACCCAAACCCCTACATGAAGGACGGAATGAAAAGAGCTAAAGTTGTAGCCAAAAAATCACCTGGCATGTTTAAGAGGGTAAGAAAATATTATCAAGATATAACCAATTAAGAGAAATATTTACTTCTAAAATATTATCAAGATATAACAATTAAGTGAAATATTTACTTCTAAAATATTATCAAGATATAACCAATTAAGAGAAATATTTACTTCTAAAATATTATCAAGATATAGCCAATTAAGAGAGAAATATTTACTTCTAAAATTCATGATTTTTTTCGAGATTCATCTATGTAGTTCATTGTAGTATACACATTTAAACTCTTTATAACTAAAATTCATGTTCAAATTGGTATGATGGAAAAAAAAAATTGAAAATGAATTGATAACGTAACATTACAAAAATTCTTTCAATTATACCATTTGCTATGACATTTTGATGGTATAACATTCATGCGAAGTTCCATATCAACCCTTTCTACACAGCCTTCATTTTGACTGTTAAGTATTTTAAATTTAAGAAAACGATTCAATAGTTCTGTTTACACTATTTCAACCTGTAGTATAAGTCAAATAAGGTTTACTCGACCCATATTTGTTATGGATTCATCTGCGATACAACTCACTTCATCATTTCATAATTTTTCACTTGCCCTTCTTGCACCAAATCTAACATTTTTGCTACCCAATCATAAACATATGTATCACTAGTTCTTATCAGCTCATATTTACACCATAACCATCAAATCTAATTGCTTTAGCTTTTCCAGTGAACCTTATTTTTTAATTCTATGCTTTCACATGTTATATACTTTTATTTGCTTTTTCATTGCCTTTCATCGCCTTTCATCAACTTTCGACAGAGTGTGAAATAAACACGTTCTGTCTTTCAGAGTGTGAGGTCTGTCACCGCAGAAGAAATGGACTACAACAATTTACGCAAAGCCACAGAGAAGAGGAACCCATTTCTGGCAGGAAAGAGATTACCCACCATTGCAAAGAAAGGCTTGCAATATCAGAACCACTAGATGACGACACTGGCAAAAACGGATAAAAAGGACTATGATTCTATATGTATAAACGTCTTGTAAATTTTTGAAAAAATGTTTATTAATCTTCTCAAGATTTAAAGATATATTATAATGGTTTGCTGTTAATGTATATGTGTAAATCCTATTTATAAAAACCCAACAGTCAATCAGCTGTCGGTATCCACCGAAATTTTTCATACATATTGATAACATACATATTTGTTAAGCATATCATGTCTAGTAATCAAAGATGCATGAAAATTTCTTTTAATTGTGTTTATTTATAACATTTATGCTACTGATTTAATTCATGAAACTGGGTGATATTTTCTTGCTCTCTGATGCATAACTAACTAACTTACCAATTTTCTGAGTTCATTTATTTTTTTCATAGTTCAGCTGTGCATCAGAGAAGCAATAGGGTACATGCTTGTTAAAGAAGCAATAGGGTACATGCTTGTCAGGTTCTCTTTTTATTTTCTTCTCTACCATGATCCAATCTCTTGATTGGTCAAAAGAAAGGTCAAATCCAGCTTTTGCTCTTAGATCACAAGCTTCTTAGCTTCATCTTAGAAACAATGGCACTATATAACTTGAATTCAATGTCACTTACCAACTTCCTTGTCGGAAGATATGTAAAAGTATTTTATCTTATCTTCAAGAAAAATTCTGTCAACACATCATGTGTGGAGTTGAAACAAAATTGCAAAATTCTCTAACAAGAGAATGTCATAATATTTTTAGGGTTGCACTTTTTGAAACAGGGGTTAAATTGAGCTTAAATCAAATTTACTAGGAGAGTATTTTTCTAAGAAATATCATATTTGGCTGAAATTGATTCAGGTATAAAATTGCCATTTTTTAATAGAACCTGTTACCAAGGAGACCTAGAAGTACATCAACAGTTTCATTTATGAGGTAAAGTGGGGATTTATTGAAGGGTCTGGGAGGGAATATAATTATTATAGTATTTTTTTCAACAAGGTCATAAGGAGTCATGACCTTGACCATAAACTGCAGAATAAAATTGGGTCACACCAATGGAATCATTCCATTTTGTCATGTGATCAAAGGATGAGGAAATCTAGTCAATTGTATTTCATATCCGAATTGTTATATTATAATGATAATGTTATTGTTGATAATCTTATGAATGTATTAATGTTGAATGTTGTATCAAGTTAATTATATCTAAGCTTGGTAAATAATGCTTTAAATATTCTATACTCTCTAGAATCAGTTTCTATGATCTCAACAAAAATGTGTATAAAAGTATATTTATCTATGTAAGTATGATAATTATAATGTATGTATGAATGTATCTAGAATAGGCTTACCTTTGATATCTTATAAGACTCAAATTGCCGTCTTTTCTTACTTATATTTTTTTTCTCAGCAGTCCAAAAAATATCCAATATGGAGTTTTTTTTGGAGCTGGGAAATCAGAAAGCTGGGAGTGTTGCAATAAACAGGATGGAACAAAGAGTTGACTCTGTTCCATATAAACTATATGTATAATGTGAATACAAAAATAAAACTTACTTCGCCAGAATGCCACTAGGAGGAGCAAGGAGCTAACTTTAAAAACCCACATGTCAATGCCACGATGTGAACAAAAAGTTTAAAAAATTGGAAAACGAACCCATTATCAACGGACATGGACGACGACTTTGGATTTCTATCTTGATGTTTAAATCTTTGTTTTCTAGTCCTAGATTTGTTTTATAAATGTGTACAGACTTTAAGTTATTTCAATAAGTGTGTATAGATAATGATATAATTATATCAATGCTTTTAGATAATCAAAATTTGATTGATGTCATTTTTTACATAAAGATGTATAACATGAAATTTTGAGGCGGAGCATTTATTGTGGCAGTTGTACTTAAATTTGTTATGATAAATCAATCAAGGCTGTTAGATCAAATTTTAAATTGGGGAATTGTAGAAGGATCTTCCTAATCCTATATCCTGTTTAGCCAGTTGCCAAATGCCACCTAGTGGACAAATGTGTAAACACCTGACTAAAGCCTCAATTCAAAGTAGGTCGACCATTCACAACCAGTAGAGAGCTATCTCCATGACAATATATTTGTGAAGTTCCAAGTACGGGTCACAATTAAAATAACGTCACAAAACAACCTTGTATTAACCTTGTAATTAAGTAAATTTGTAGATAATCAGAGTTATTTCAAAAACACTAATGATTTTGTTTTAAATAGTGGTTTTTTAGTTTTCTTTAGTTTGTGATTATGTAATGTAGATAATAAAAAAAGCATCTCGATGCAAAAAAAAAAATGACTTTCAATGTTTTGCAAAACAGCAAGCTATAAACATACTTTTTGTAAAACAGTAACAATTTATCCAGATATTAAAATGCAACAAACTCTCCATTGCTTGTCAAAATTGGTCAAAATGAGAGTCAAATGTAAAACAGTAACAATTTATCCAAATGTTAAAAAGCAACAAACTCTCCATTGCTTGTCAAAATTGGTCAAAATGAGAGTCAAAGTGACTTATTAATTTAAGTGCTTGATTCCTTCCAATGAGTAAGTTTGACTCTTGGGGATGTCACTTTTGCTCAACTTAGTTGGTCAGATGACTCTCTTTGAGAGCTGAATTTTTTTATAAGCTGGACTTCCTTCTAATTTGCCTCTGATTTACCTCTATGCTGTGTATTATCAACTGAGTCCTAGATCATAGAAGAACAGCTCATGCTTAATTAGGCCTCCCTATATAAAGAAAAAAATGATTATTTGATATTATTAGCAACTAGGTTATTGGTTCCAAATCCAATATCCGTATGTAGAATAAATGATCGAGCTTTGGAACATATGTTTTTGAGATAATTTCTTACCTCGCAATGTCTCTGCCTTCTCTAAAGGCCTTTATCACGTGAATGATCATTTAATGTGGCCAAGGGTACCAACTCCCCGCCACCTATGACCAGGTTTTGCAACTTCCTGAGCGGCTAATAAGACAATAATGATAATCCACGTGATCCTGCAAGGCCTTGAGAGAGCTGAATAATTTATTCTACATATTTGATATTGATTGACTATTATTTCTCTCTAAAACTAAAAGGCACTTGCCCATCTTATGGTATCACATTTTTGATAAGCAAACTATTCAAAGCTCACTCAAACGTCGAAGAGCTGAATTTCAGCTTAGATGTCATCTTCAATAATATTGATATAATTATGCTTCTAAATCAGTGTCCCATTTCGCTGTTTGACTCTCAAATTCAAAGGATTTGCGTTGATTTTCAAAATGAAAAAACTAAATTATTTATTAGCAAAAATGTTATTGGTTCCAAGTAAAGATCCATATGTAGAAAATAGGAAGGCAGAAACGTTGTATGAGGATAATATATCATCTCATAAAAATCTTGTACTTAAATCTATTAAAAGTTGACTATTTTTTATTACATAAATTATTTATAAAAGGAAAAGGGATTCTCTTAATTTACTAGTTCACGACCTATTACATTTGTTGCAATTATTGATCAACGAAATTTCGGGTCACAATCGTCGTACAGCAAGGTAAAACCATTGCAAAGATTACAATGGTCATTTGTAAAATGAATTGACTTTTTCAAATGGTTCAAAATATATGCCAACGTCACAATCAATACACGCAAACGTACACTTAACAATAGACTCTCGCTCATGAACGTCAGCCTTCAACTCAACCAATCAAACAGCACGTTGTCATAGGCATAATTAATCAATTACGTTTCGTATGTAAACATTGACGTACTTATTCAGTTAGGTGCCTTTGTTACGTCACTGTATAAAATCGACCATTTTACAAATGTCTCATTTATAAGAAATTATCAACTTATGACGTGGCAATAACGTACGTGCATCAAAGCTAAGCCAGTGAAAGCATGGTATTCCAGTCTCGAGCGATGCTTTTTCATACATCTCCAATATTTTCATACATGCCTAAATCAGCTGAAATAGATAGCATTATTATAATATTATATTATAATTTATAACTAACCCATCAGGTATTTTTTATAATAGCTGGGGGGAGGAGGTGCAAAATTTGTGGTGGCGCCACCAGTTTCCCATCAATTTCAAGCATATTCTGAACCCATATACCCTAAGATTTAAAAAAAAACTATTCCCCTAGGAGGGGGGGGGGGGGGGGGGTCAAAAGAGAACACAAAAAAAAAAAGGTT
>JAVSBT010192756.1:0-13656 GCA_033118115.1 Pharyngocirrus eroticus | reverse complement strand
GGCCCACAGTATTCACTTGAAAAGTTGCGACCCATGTGAATTAATTAGCTTTGTAAGGACAACCACATGGTTGTTCCGCCTACGGGCGACCCAGTAAGTAAGTAAGTTCTTTTATAGAAGTATAGATTATGTATTTTATAGTTTATATCAACACAGTATCATTTTGCCTAATAAAAACATACAACAATACTTCAACATGCTGATGTGAATGTTTTGATATCTGCTGAAAACTAATGTTTCCTAAAGAAAATTGATTTGCTTTTATAAAACATGTACTCTATTTCATTGTTTTACTTCAGGGGTGAAACAGATAAATTATTTTTGAGAAGGGTTGTCGTAAAGCTGTTATCTGGAATGCCATTCTCTTGCGTTGTTTGTGCTGTCGAAGGATTCAATTTGTTCATGATTTTCCATAATTACTGCTGATATTTTCTACTATAAGATGGCTGCAGTGATTACTTGGTGCTGGGGAGCTAGTGCTGCAGAGAGGTCCAGTTTCAAAAGGGTTTTAGCCATCTATATATAGTAAAGCTGTTTTCTAGTAGCTTTTCCCTTGAGTAAAGTTAGGAACTAAACGCATGTTTTTTCAGCAAAATTAAAACTGATTTATTAATGGAAATCTGTCCATATTTGTAGGAATACAAATCTCTACCTTTGACCTGACACTGAACTCTGTCATCACAACTTTGAGCAGATAACACACATTTGACATCGAGCTGTGAAACTGAAAGACCTTGTAACTATGAAGATACTGAGTTGTTATTGAAATGAAATACACAATGCTTTGTTAACTTATGATTATAATCCCTTTGATATTGATATTGTCCACTATGATGATATGTCCATATCAATTTTTTTTATCTGTCCGATTTACTTACAATATAATATGAAAATAATGTAATTTATGAATATTCAAAAATTAAGAACTTAATTCTTGCTATCCAATAGTGTGTATATCTAATAGTCCTGTCTGATATAGGTAGATATAAGAAACCAATATCAGTTGTATGGAGAGCTTCCTCTTGTACAGAAATGTATGCTTGTTTGGAATCACAAAGGTGGGCTGAACATTGGTAGTTTTCAAAATGGCCTATATTTTAGTGACATTTATCACTTCAAATAGTCATACATGTCTTTTCATTCTGGGACAAAATCAATGCACGACTGTATAGTAACGCCCTCTGTCAATAGCAAGTGAGTGAAAGAAAAGGGCATTCCCCATGACCTATTTCTATTCTATTTACATGACACTGTCACTATAATACGATCGATAGATAGCGTCCATTTATGTAGTTGACAAGCGAAACAATTATCATTATCCCTTGCATATAACGTCTCGTCAAAACGGACGGAGGATAGGATTTACATTTGTCTTTACAGGGGAAAGGTCAGTAATCAACTTCTGTAGTATATATCGTACAAAGCTGATTCAAATAATCTGCTAGGGCTATGCTTGGAAATTCAAGTAGGTTCATTTGGGTTTGATACGCTACATAAGAGCGTTAGCATAAGTATGAAGTTCTTTCCAACTAATTTCAGTAATTATTCTGATTCTACTCATTCAGAGTTCACGTGTATGTTATTGTTCGTGTCAACTTATCATACCTACTGAAAGTTAAAGGGATTCTGTCTGCAATTTGATGGTAACGTTTTTTTACATTTTTTGCCTTATAGCGATCGGTTTGATTCATTATGTATTAAGTGTTTACCATGCGATAATGGCGCCGTAGCTATAGATAGCCTGGCATTGAATGTACAGTGGGTAGAGTCCAATGCGCAGAACCCCGAAAAGGAGGGGGTGGAAGGTTCGGGTATAAGACATGTAGCTAAACTATATAACGTGTTTAGATGCATTCATTTTTACGCCTTTCTTCATTTTATTTACAGAAACGAACTCTGGCCTATGAAACAGAACAATGGCAACTGCTAAGAACTATGAATTGACTGATAGTAGGAAATGTTCACTTTGTAATGAGAAATTCAAGGCGCCAAGGGTGTTACCATGCCTCCATTCCTTTTGCAAGGCCTGTTTGAACACATACATTACAGAGCCAGAAACTCCTCACTTCCTGTGCCCTACATGTGACCTTGAAGTGGCGATCCCATCAGGTGGAATTGGAAGTCTACCCGATAATTTTCTTCATGATATTCTAGAACATAAAGCAGACCAGGCTTACTTAACACGAAATTGCATCTTTTGTGAGGCACAGGGCCATACACAAAAGGCTGATTTGGTTTGCCTGGATTGTGAAGATGCAGTTTGTAACAAGTGCAAAGTATTACATGAGTCATCATCAACATTAAGGCATCACAGACTGGTTTCTGTACAAGATTTGCAATTGGAGGAATACAGCAAGCATATGATAAAACATAGATACTTAGTTTGTAAGAAACACAGTGAGGGAACCAGACAACTCCCTTTGAAATATTATTGTACAGAGTGTAAGACATTAGACTGTGAGGAATGCATCTTACATGATGAAGACAAATTGTACAGGGAAGACAAATGGAAGACACTCTATGAAGAAAAGGTGGAAACACTAAATAAAGAAGTAGAAATACTTCTGAAAAACCTCAAGGAACAGAAAGATGTCATGGGAGTCATCCAGAAAGTAGAAGAAAAAATTCATGAAAAAAGGGCAGCCATTGAAAACAAAATCTATGACAAGGCTACAGAGATTCAGGAACTAGTGGACAAAGTAAAGAATGAGAAACTTTCTCAAGTCAGAGAACATTTTGATAATGAGTTACAGAAATGTAAAATGATGCAAAAGAAAGAAGGAAACCAGTTGAAAAGATTAGAATCCATGGTAACGTTTGTACATGATTTCATGAAACATAGTACAGAAGGGGAGTACTTGATGTATGAAGAAGACGTCAAAACAAAGATGGCTGACTTTATGGGTGACAGAGAACTGTTTGAAATGATGACCCAAGATCTTATTCTTCAAGAGGAACCTGCAGAGGACATTGAAGGTTCTCTAGGGGTTGCCATTGGTAATTTTCAGTCAAGAAAGATGATCACAAACAATGCTGGTGAAAGAGGTGCTGGTATAAATCCAATGATAAAAAGCAAAGTAAAGCTTGAAATTGAAGCACGCGGAGTGGCTGTTGGAGATAATGGTGATATCATTGCAGTTAGTGGTTCAAAGATTGAAATTTTGTCCAAAGATGGAGAATCAAAGAAATTAATGGATTGTAAAGAATTGAAGAAGTCTTGGGGTGTGGCCTATAGAAATAATATAATTTTCGTTACTGATAGTTTATGGATGTCAAAAAAGCTTCTTGTCCTCGATCTGGATGGACATATTAGGACAGCTATCAGGATGCCAGAGAAGGAGCAAAATACTCATGAAAGTTATGGAGTAGGTGTTGCTGTTGGTGATGGGGGCACTATTTATGTTTGCCTTGAATGGACTTCTACTATTTATACCTGTACATTGGACAATACCGAACTCAAACTGTTCACTTCAAAACAGCAACAACCTGATCATATAAGTCCATACAACCTATCAATGACATCATTGGGCCATTTGGTTGTATCCATGAGGGGGAATAATGCCATTCAAGTTTATAATGACAAAGCAGCATTACTATGGCAATTTCAAACAGAAGAAAGGTCTTTCGGTCTTTGTTGTGACATGGAAGATCATATTTACATTGCTAGTTATAATATCAATAACATTTCCGTAGTCAAAGATGGTGTTTTAAAAGGAAAGTTTGAGATTCCTGATGTGGAAAGCATCAAAGGTTTGGCATTGAGTAAAGATGGCGATCTCCTTGTCACTCATGATACAAAAGCAATCACAAAGGTGGCTGTATGGGGTTGAATAGGGGCCGTAAGTTGCAATGATCTGTTTTCCGATGTCATCAGGATTAGTATAATCCTTTTCATTAAAGCATAGCCATTTACAATTTGGCTTTAATTTGTTGGCTTTAAATTGTGTATGTGATAAACCAGCAAATTAGCTCTACCTAATTCTTAGCATTACTTTGTGCAAAAGGTGTATTGCTTTGTTTGGCACCAGATTCAAGCATATTCTCATCATCACCATCTGTTACCCTCTTTAACTGCTTTATTACATTCATTCATATTTAGTCCTGTCCGTTTTTTGTATTCAGACTTTTTATAATGTTTTTATTATAGCCTCGTAAAGGCACAATATGATAGTCCTTGCAGCAACTTTGACTTACCAAGTTGAATTTATGATTACAGTGAAAAATACATAATTGTTTTCTTTTTTCAGTGACTAATTAGATATATCAGATGATTAAGATTGGATTTTTAAATCTTTTAAAAGTGTACGTCTTTACACAGATTTTTTTTCTTTCTCTTTTTATATAATATAAAATAATATATATTAAATTTTGTTGAAAGTTGATGTTGCATATTATGTTGTAAAGGAAAACCCTTATTTGAGAAGAATGTACAGATCTGTAACATTTAGGGTTCAATTTGGTTGACTTGCCTATGGCACCCGATAGCCTAGCACCAGCCCTACTTACATGTATGACAAAAGCTTCCTAACTTGAGGGGAAATTGATATGATTCAAATGTCATGATAATGTCAACTTGGAGGCCCCCTAGTGATTTGCCTGCATTTTAGACTGTTAAATGATACATTTAATAAAATACATTGCTTTTGTAATTAGATGTAAAGTTAGAAAAAAATCCTGCCTATTTCAATCTACTTTTTCTTTAGATGTATGTACATTTTTATACATGTAGCTTGAAATTCTGTATGAAAACCGAATGTCTGAATACACAAACAATTTAATTATCTGTACATTTTCCATTGTAATTATTAACAGAAAACTCTTGACTTTTTTTTGATTAATAAAATTATATGTTTTTGCCTGAATCAATATGCACACGTTTCTTTTATGGAAGTATATGTATTTTATAGTTTATATTAACACAGTATACTTTTGCCTAATAAAAAAATTACAACAATACTTTAACATGCTGATGTGAATATTTTGAAATCTGTTGTAAACTAATGTTTCCTAAATAGAATTGATTTGCTTTTATAGAACATGTATTCTAATTAATTGTTTTACTTCAGGGGTGGAACAGATAAATTATTTGTGAGGGGGTTGCATAATATCTAATCTCCCTGATATAGGTAGATATAAGACACCAATATCAGCTGTATGGAGAACTTCTTCTTGTACAAAATACACTAATAAAAAATGAATATTTTGTTCAATATTTTCAAGCTATGTGGACATTTTTTATTTTAAAGATATAACCCCCCCCCCCTTCCACATCGTCTTTTAGATCCTGTTTATCGCTTGATATCCTGATTTGTTTTAATATGACCATAGCTCTTTTCAAAGGAAATTGTGGCTTTTTTGAAATGACAAAAGTTTGCTGAAAATAGGTAGTTTTCAAAATTGCCTATTTTTTCAGTGACTTTTATCACTTCAAATTGTCATATTTTCCTGTTGAAAACGGATATAACGATAGGATATGATCAATGCACGACTAGAGTAGCTATTTATAGATGGTGCCTACTCAAGATGGACGACCTCTTTGTAATCAAGCATCTAATAATAGATCAGGATAGATCATTAAAAGACCAAAAGGATAAGAAAAAAAGTAACCAACTCAAAATCTTAAAATTGCATAGAGAGGGCCTTTAACATAACTCTAGAGGCTAAGGGAGGTGGGTACCCCCTGTGCACCCCCGGATCCGTCTATGCTGTAGATAGAAGGAACTTTCTTGAATACAAAAGAAAAGTCTTTGTCCAGATAGACCTGAATGCAAGATTAGCTTTTAGTTGTGACCTCTTTCTGTTGTGAAAGAAAACGAAATTCCCCATGCAAGGGTGTATGTATGTATGTAAATCTTAAT
This sequence comes from Pharyngocirrus eroticus, assembly GCA_033118115.1. NCBI lineage: Eukaryota > Metazoa > Annelida > Polychaeta > Saccocirridae > Pharyngocirrus > Pharyngocirrus eroticus. The sequence goes on along the minus strand of JAVSBT010192756.1, from coordinate 7,798 downwards.
TCAACCTGAATAGCCCAATCAGCAAAAGCTGGTTTTCATTGGGGTCCAGGGTTTCGAATGAAAATGAAATACAGGAGCAAAGTACTTTATGTAATACATGTACATGTAAAAACATTAAATTATACAAGTTACATTAAAAAGCTGAATATACAATTGACACTAGAAACATTTTAAATTCATTGTTGTTGTAACATTTGCCTAATACACAGGTTTTTAAAACAGTTTACAGGTGCTTTTCTTAAATCTTGACTTTAATAAAGCTATTGAATAAAACACTGCCTTGGTATTTAAAAGTTTTCTTTAAAATCATTGTCCTAGGTTTAGGCAGATTAAAATCACCATTAGAACAAGCACGGGTTGAATAAAAGCTATTGTTATTAGTGAAAATATTTTGCAGGTACCTAATTCTATTCTATTTACATGACAGTATATGAGCGATAGATATAGCGTCCAATTATGTACTAAGCAAGCTGAATAAGTACCATTATCACTTGTATAAAACGTCTCGTCAAAACGGACGAGGGCTATAGGACCTATATTTGTCTTCACAGAGGAAAGGTCAGTAATAAACTTCTGTAATACAATTTACTATTAAATATCGTTTAAAGCTGATGGTGATATAGCAATACTAACTACTTGCTGGGACTATTGAAAGTACATTTTGTTGCTTTCGATACTCTACATAAGAGCATTATCATAATCAATAAGTATGAAAATCTTTCCAACTTATTTGGGTAATTTATATTAACTGCTCCTACTCATTCATAGTTTGCATGTATCTTAAATGAATGCAAATATGCAATTAATACAGTTTGAGTTTGTTCGACATTTTACCCTTTTTGTCTTATAACGATTGATCCTGATCCATCATTTGATGATTGTTCACCTTGTGGAGGTCGTCCATCTTGAATAGGCGCTGTAGCTACTGTAGCCTTGCATTGAATGGGGGTCGTGACCAATGCGCGGAACTCTGAAAAGGAATGGGTGGAAGGTTTTCGGATATCAGACAGATAGCTAAACTATATAACAGATATATATTGCATATAGCATTCCTTTAATTTTGTATCAATATATCATGCCAACTAACCTATTCCTTGAACTTTTTTTTACTCCTTTCTCCATTTTATTTGACAGAATGGACAGAACAATGGCAACTGCTAATATCAAAAGCAAGAAATATGATTTGACTGACAGTGACAGTAGGAAATGCTCACTTTGTAAGGAGAAATTTAAGACACCAAGGATGTTGCCCTGTCTCCATTCCTTTTGCACGGCCTGTTTGAACACGTACATTACAGAGCCAGAAACCCCTCACTTCATGTGCCCTACATGTGACCTTAAAGTGGCGATCCCATCAGATGGATTAGGAAGTTTACCCGATTATATTCTTCATGTTATTCTAGAACATAAAGCAACGCCCCCTCACTTAACACGAAATTGCATCTATTGTGAGGCTCAGGGCCATACACAAAATGCTGAGTTGCTGTGCTTAGACTGTGAAGATGCAGTTTGCAACAAGTGCCAAGTTTTACATCAGGCATCATCGTTATCAAGACTTCACAGACTGGTTTCTGTACAAGATTTGCAATCAGAGGAATACAGTAAGCATGTGATAAAAGATAGATACTTAGTTTGTAAGAAACACAGTGAGGGGACCAGACAACTCCCTTTGAAATATTACTGTACAGAGTGTAAGATATTGGAGTGTGAGGAATGCATCTTACACGATGAAGACAAATTGTATAAGGAAGACAAATGGAAGACACTATATGAAGGAAAGGTGGAAACACTAAGTAAAGAAGTAGAAATACTTCTGAAAAACCTCAAAGATCAAAAAGATATCATGGGAGTCATCCAGAAAATAGAAGAAACAATTCATGAAAAAAGGGCAGCCATTGAAAACAAAATCTATGACAAGGCTACAGAGATTCAGGAACTAGTGGACAAAGTGAAGAATGAGAAACTGTCTCAAGTCAGAGAACATTTTGATAATGAGATACAGAAATGTAAAATGATGCAAAAGAAAGAAGGAAACCAGTTGAAAAGATTAGAATCCATGGTAACGTTTGTACAAGATTTCATGAAACACAGTACAGAAGGGGAGTACTTGATGTATGAAGAAGATGTCAAAACAAAGATGGCTGACTTTATGGGTGAAAGAGAACGGTTTGAAATGATGACCCAAGATCTTATTCTTCAAGAGAAAACTGCAGACGACATCGGAGGCCCTCTTGGGGATGCCATTGGTCATTTTCTGTCAAGAAAGATGATCACAAACAATGCTGGTGAAAGAGGTGCTGGTATAAATCCAATGATAAAAGGGAAAATAAAGCTAGATATTGAAGCTCGTGGAGTGGCTATTGGGGATAATGGCGATATCATTGCAGTTAGAGGTACAAAGATTGAAATTCTGTCCAAAGCTGGAGAATCAAAGAAAGTCATTGATTGTACAGAATTAAAGTGCTCTTGGGATGTTGCCTCTAGAAATAATTTGGTTTTTGTTACTGATTGTGAAAAGAAGTCCAAAAAACTTCTTGTCCTCGATCTGGATGGGCATGTTAGGACAGCTATCAGGATGCCAGAGAGTGAGAAAAATGCTCATTCAGGTTATGGAGTAGGTGTTGCTGTTGGTGATGGAGGCACTATTTATGTTTGCCTTGAACTGACTTCAGCTATTTATACCTGTACATTGGACAATACTGAACTCAAACTGTTCACTTCAAAACAGCAACAACCAGATCTTAAAAGTCCACACAACCTATCGATGACATCATTGGGCCATTTGGTTGTATCCATGTATGGGAATAATGCCATTCAAGTTTATAATGACAAAGCAGCCTTACTATGGCAATTTGAAACGGAAGATAAGTCTTTCAGTCTATGTTGTGACATGGAAGATCATATTTACATTGGTAGCTTTTATACCAACAACATTTCCGTAGTCAAGGATGGTGTCTTAAAAGGAAAGTTTGAGATTCCAGATGTGGAAAGAATCAGAGGTTTGGCATTGAGTGAAGATGGCGATCTCATTGTCAGTCATTTGACAAAAGCAATCACAAAGGTGGCTGTATGGGGTTGAACAGGGCCGTTGATTACATCACACCTGACTTCCGGTGTCAGGATTAGTATAATTCTTTACATTTTACAGATAGTAATAAGTGACTTATAACAAAAGCTTCCTAACTTGAATGGAAAGTGATATTATTAAAACTTCAATATAATGTCAACTGGGAGTAAAAATAATATAATTATCTGTACATTTTCCATTGTAATTATTAACAGAAAACTCTTGACTTTTTTTGATAAATAAAATTATATGTTTTTGCCTGAATTAATATGCACAAGTTTCTTAATGGAAGTATATAGCAAAGAATATATATGAACAAGAAGGATCACTTCCTATACCTGCAATGTTATAATCAGTTTTAATGTGACTTTGAAGTTATCTCATGTTTTTCACACTTGATTATTAAGACATCTGTGTAAACATTTTTGTATACCATATGACCAAGCTTTATAAATTAGTGGGGACATTGTAATTAGGAAAGAACCAAATATTTCTCCATGAGTGTGGTAAGAATGATACATAAGCTCAGTGCATAAGCTCTGTTAGTTAGTTATCGGACACTAGAGACGCTGCTAGTCTTCCGGAATCATGAATATGCTTGAGTGCACCATCTTGTTAATATACTATCTTTGTATATAGTATGCATGTTATAGTTTATATTAACACAGTATACTTTTGCCTAACCAAAAATTCCAACAATACTTAAACATACTGATATGATGTGAGTGTTTTGAAATCTGTTGAAAAGTAAGTTTCCTAAATAAAATTGATTTGCTTTAATAGAACATGTATTCCATTTCATTTTTTTACTTCAGGGGTGGAACAGATACAATATTCGGGAGGGGGTGACACCAATATCAGCTGTATGGAGAGCTTCATAAAGTAAAAAAAATACACCTGTGCTGACCAACAAAAGCCGAATGGACATTTTTTTATTTTTAAAATATATAACTCACCCCCCAAAAACCCCACAACAACAAACAAACCACTTCGTCTTTTACACCATGTTTATCGCTTTGATTCATGATTTGTTTTAATATGACTATAGCTCTTTTCAAAAGAAATTGGGGCTGTTTGAAATGACAAAAAGTTGACTGAAAATTGGTAGTTTTCAAAATGGCCTATTTTTTCAGTGACTTTTTTCACTTCAAACAGTCATATTTTCATGTTGAAAAGGGATATAACTAAGGGACATGATCAATGCACGACTAGCGTAGCTATGTATAGATGGCGCCACTCAAGATGGCCTTGAACTCTTGGTAATCAAGCTTCTACTGATAGATAAGGATAGATCGTTAAAAGACAAAAAGGGTAAAAAATGTAACCAACTCAAATTCTTAAAATTACATACAGAGGGCCTTTAAAATATCTCTTGGAGCTAAGAGAGGTGGGTAACCCCTGTGCACCCCTGGATCCATCTATGATGTAAGAGAAAACGAAATTCCCCATGTATGTAAGGGTCAATGTATGTATGTATGTAAATCTTTATTCAACCTGGAAAGCCCAATCAGCAAAAGGGGTTGGGGTCCAGGGTTTCGAATAAAAATGAAATACAGGAGCAAAGTACTTTATGAAATACATGTACATGTAAAAACATTAAATTATACAAGTTAACATTTAAAAGAGGAAGATACAATTGACACTAGAAACATTTTAAATTCATTGTTGTTGAAACATTTGCCTAATATACAGGTTTTTAAAACAGTTTACAGGTGCTTTTCTTAAATCTTGACTATACTAAAGCTATTGAATAAAACACTGCCTTGGTATCTTAAAGTTTTCTTTAAAATCATTGTCCTGGGTTTAGGCAGATTAAAATCACCATTAGAACAAGCATGGGCTGAATAAAAGCTATTGTTTTTAGTGAAAATATTTTGCAGGTACCTAATTCTATTCTATTTACATGACAGTATATGAGCGATAGATAGCATCCATTTATGTACTAGACAAGCTGAATAAGTACCATTATCACTTGTATAAAACGTCTCGTCAAAACGGACAAGGGCTAGGACCTACATTAATTTTGTCTTCACAGAGGAAAGGTCAGTAATAAACTTCTGTGATACAATTTCCTAATAAATATCGTTTAAAGCTGATGGTGATATAGCGATACCAACTACCTGCTATGCTTTATAGAAAGTACATTTTGTTGCTTTCGATACTCTACATAAAGAGCATTATCATAATCAATAAGTATGAAAATCTTTCCAACTTATTTGGGTAATTTATATTAACTGCTCCTACTCATTCATAATTTGCGTGGATCTTAAATGAATGCAAATATGCAATAAACACAATTTGAGTTTGTTGGATATTTTACCCTTTGTGTCTTATAACGATTGATCCTGATCCATCATTTGATGATTGTTTACCATGTGGAGGTCGCCCATCTTGAATAGGCGCTGTAGCTACTCTAGCCTTGCATTGAAGGGGGATCGTGGCCAATGCACGGAACTCTGAAAAAGAATGGACGGAAGGTTTTGAGTATAACACAGATAGCTAAACTATATAACCGATATCACATATAGCATTCCTTTAATTTTTGTGTCAATTTATCATGCCAACTAACCTATTCCTTGAACTTTATTTTTACTCCTTTCTCCATTTTATTCGACAGAATGGACAGAACAATGGCAACTGCTAATATCAAAAGCAAGAAATATGAATTGACTGACAGTGACAGTAGGAAATGTTCACTTTGTAAGGAGAAATTTAAGACACCAAGGATGTTGCCATGCCTCCATTCCTTTTGCACGGCCTGTTTGTACACGTACATTACAGGGCCAGAAACTCCTCACTTCCTGTGCCCTACATGTGACCTTAAAGTGGCGATCCCATCAGATGGATTAGGAAGTTTACCCGATAATATTCTTCATGTTATTCTAGAACATAAAGCAACGCCCCCTCACTTAACACGAAATTGCATCTATTGTGAGGCCCAGGGCCATACACAAAATGCTGAGTCTCTGTGCTTAGACTGTGAAGATGCAGTTTGCAACAAGTGCCAAGTTTTACATCAGGCATCATCGTTATCAAGACGTCACAGACTGGTTTCTGTACAAGACATGCAATCAGAGGAATACAGTAAGCATGTGATAAAAAATAGGTACTTGGTTTGTAAGAAACACAGTGAGGGGACCAGACAACTCCCTTTGAAATATTATTGTACAGAGTGTAAGACATTGGATTGTGAGGAATGCATCTTACATGATGAAGACAAATTGTATAAGGAAGACAAATGGAGGACCCTCTATGAAGAAAAGGTGAACACACTAAATAAAGAAGTAGAAATACTTCTGGAAAACCTCAAGGAACAGAAAGATGTAATGGGAGTCATCCAGAAAGTAGAAGAAACAATTCATGAAAAAAGGGCAGCCATTGAAAACAAAATCTATGACAAGTCTACAGAGATTCAGGAATTAGTGGACAAAGTGAAAAATGAGAAACTGTCTCAAGTCAGAGAACATTTTGATAATGAGTTACAGAAAGGTAAAATGATGCAAAAGAAAGAAGGAAACCAGTTGAAAAGATTAGAATCCATGGTGACGTTTGTACAAGATTTCATGAAACATAGTACAGAAGGGGAGTACTTGATGTTTGAAGAAGATGTCAAAACAAAGATGGCCGACTTTATCAGTGACAGAGAACTGTTCAAAATGGCGACGCAAGATCTTATTCTACAAGAGAAACCTGCAGAGGACATTGAAGGTCATCTAGGAGATGCCATTGGTAAATTTCAGTCAAGAGAGATGATCACAAACAATGCTGGTGAAAGAGGTGCTGATATAAATCCAATTTTAAAAGGCAAAGTAAAGCTGGAAATTAAAGCAGTTGGCGTGGCTGTTGGGGATAATGGTGATATCATTGCAGTTAATAGAGGTACAAAGATTGAAATTTTGTCCAAAGATGGAGAATCAAAGAAAGTAATTGATTGTAAAGAATTGAAGTATGCTTGGGGTGTGGCCTTTAAAAATAATTTGATTTTTGTTACTGATTGTATACCGAAGTCCAAAAAAATTCTTGTCCTTGATCTGGATGGACATGTTATGACTGCTATCAGGATGCCAGAGAAGGAGCAAAATGCTTATGTTGGTGATGGAATAGGTGTTGCTGTTGGTGATGGAGGCACTATTTATGTTTGCCTTGAACTGACTTCAGCTATTTATACCTGTATATTGGACAATACTGAACTCAAACTGTTTACTTCAAATGAGCAACAACCAGATCTTAAAAGTCCACACAACCTATCGATGACATCATTGGGCCATTTGGTTGTATCCATGTGTTGGAGTAAAATCATTCAAGTTTACAATGACAAAGCAGCATTACTATGGCAATTTGAAACGAAATATAGGTCTTTCGGTCTTTGTTGTGACGTTGAAGATCATATTTACATTGGTAGCTATAGTAACAACAACATTTCCGTAGTCAAGGATGGTGCCTTAATTGGAAAGTTTGAGACTCCTGATGTGAGATACATCAAAGGTTTGGCATTGAGTAAAGATGGCGATCTCCTTGTCACTCATGATACAAATGCAATCACAAAGATGTCTGTATGGGGTTGAATAGGGGCCTTAAGTTACATCATATCTGACTTGATCAGCTGTATGGAAAGCTTCTTAATGTACAAAAATACACCAATAAAAAATTATTATTTTGTTAAATATGTGTTCAAGTCACATGGACATTTTTTATTTTCAAGATATAACTACAAAAATATAACAAATCCTA
>JAVSBT010192645.1:0-10329 GCA_033118115.1 Pharyngocirrus eroticus | reverse complement strand
TCATTTGGAAGTTGCAGAAAGTATTTGACACACAGAGGTTCACAAACTTATAAATATTCGAACAACAATAGTTTTTACACATATTTGTCTGAGTTTTTCAGAATACTTTTCTTTAATTTCATTTGTAGGAATGCAGATTCCCATGCTTTAAAACATGAAGCTGAATTTTATGGTATTGCACCATTAGGTGAGTCCTGATGTCAAGTTTTTATTAATAAATAGTTTCAACTTTTCTGTTAAAGACTTATGTTGAGAAAGCTTATGATACTATGAAAATATGAAATAGGGCAAGATTACACCCTATAACAAACAAGTTCACAACAAGAATGAATGATATGAACATTTCAATCCATTCACTCTGTAATCTTGGTTTTATGAAATGAAGTTTTTAATAGTTATGCACATTGTTTGTTTCTATAAACCAATGGTTGAGACAATTACCATGTCATACCCCTAATAGATTTGACTCACCTAAACTAGAATGAAAGAAATTTCCACTCTAGGAAAACGAAATTAACATTCTGTAAATGATAGATATATTTTTGATTCATTTCAGTCAAAAGACTCATTTTATGTGAAGACTTGGAACATTCATCTTGTGGGGATGTTCTTTTCCATGGACTCATTCCTGCTCCATGTAAGTTAAAATGTTAAATAAATAGTTAGACAAAGCAAATCAACACTGTTAAGGTGGTACAGTAATCAGTTCAATTATGAAATTCAATATGAACTGAAAGTTTGTGTAATTGTATCTTTTTGAGATATTGTACAGAAGGGACTTTTCTATATGACTTTATCTAATTCATTTTGATGTTTATTATATAGGTGCGCCTTTCCCTAAGTATGACTTGCCACAAAATACAGGGCTTGAAGATGGGCTAGCACCAAGAGCTAGCTCCTTCCGTCTACCTAATGAACATCCCCATAACAGATCTCTGGCTGTGAGGTAAGAAAAAAAATCAGAATCTATAGAAAGTCCTTTAGATTTATGAGAAAGTCCGATAATGGTGCTTAGCAGGGTTTAGTTGTTTTAAGACATGTTTTGCAGAAATGTAATGTTGATTTTGTTCTAGAAACCAAAGTTTGTCTGCAGATTCAAGAATATCTCATCATACCAGACAGAGTTCAGTTCCAGTCATGCAAGATTTTAGGCATACTCCACTTCCTTCAACTTGTAGTCTGGAGTCAAAAACTGGGAAACCTATTCCAAATTTTGGTGAGTATGTAAATATATAAAAAAGCTGGAAATAAAAGCATTTTTGTGCACTGTTCATCAATGTCCATATCCCAATTAAGACATCATTTTGATATTGATTTCCTCCTTTTCATTCATTCTTTTTCAGCTGTAATGGACCCTCTTAGAGTGAGCATAATAAAAGGACATTTTAATTGGTTGTGTGTTGCATACTCGCATTTTGTGTGTTTGTACAGGTAAGAACTTGAGTATCTGTCATCGTTGATTGCTTTGTAGACAGGTTTATGGTTATTGGTCTGGATAAATACCATCTTGTATTGCACAAGTGTGTAATAATTCTTTATTTGAAACAGGTGAATCTTTTACAAATAATGTAAGATTAAACCCAGGCTACTGATATGGTTAACTAATACATATGATATTAAGAAGACCAATCCATACAGGGTATACAAAAATTAAAAAACATAAGAAATAAAAGTATGAAATCACAATTTCTTTTAGATGGTCTATGTGTAAATAACAATGTCTTGTAAATGTTCAGAGTGTTCACGATGACACTGTATAAAGCTATTGTAAGAGAGACATATCTGACCAAAGTGGTTCCTCTTTGGCTCTAAATAAAAATTCGATAACCAAATTTTTAGTATTGATTGCTCTGGTACAGTCTTTCGTGTATTGTATTCTATTTACAGGTTAAAAGATTATGCAGGCTGGAATTTAGCATGGACTAGTCCTTATCTAAGTCATGTAGTAGAAAGAATAGCTTTGAATGCAAAAGTCTCTACTCCAGGAACCGAAAGTCATAGCAGAATGATAGCAGCTGCATATGAAAACTATATTCAGCTTTGGCTCTTTAGTGATAAAGATGGTGGATTTGTAAGAGAAATAGGTAGGTATAAAAAAGAATGAGATAGTATTAGGAAATTTAAGTCTTGAAAAAGGCTCATTCTGTAACTTCTTATATTCTTTCTGATAAATAAGGAGAGTTGCCAACCCAGCTAGAGCTTGTCATTCATAGGACCCACCCTGCAATTTGCTCATTGTAGATACTAGATAGAAGCCTGCCATCGCCACAAATACAGCAACTCTTTTTCCACATATGGCAATGGATCTGTGGTTTGGTAGAAGTAGATGCAGACTTCATTGCTCTGATACACTCCAAAAAAAACTTGATAATTATACAAATGATTGTGTCATTATGCACAGCTATACTTTGTAAACTATTTGTGTTGCAGGTATTTTCAATCTAACGGTGTCAGTGGATTCACTATTTTTTATTGGAAGTCAACTAGTTGCATTAAGTCATACAGGCAAAATTGGAGTCTGGCATGCAATGACACAAAATTGGCAGGTAATGGATTAAATAATACTTCTGTAACGTTTTCTCTTGGTATTAAATAAAAACTGTTGCTTTATTATCATGCAATATATATCTGTAGCATCTTCACACCACTAAACACTAACTCTCACCCTTTCAGATTCAAGATGTAGTTCCCATCACAAGTCATGATACTGCAGGTTCATTTTTGCTCTTGGGTTGTAATAATGGGTCTGTGTATTACATAGGTATGTGTTATTCAACATTTTAGAGAAGGCTAGATGACATCTTCAGGTTTACTTAACCTAATGACGAAAATTTGTTGATATAAAAACATCATGAAAATCACATTTTTTGGACTTTTTATTTTTAATTACATCAAAAGCTCATTAATCTATGGATTTTGGCTAGACATATTTACCTTTTTAAATAATTGCAAGATACCTAAGCCATCTCTTTATAAAGATAATGTAAATCTTTATTGTGCCACTTCAGTAGAATACAGTAGTGGCATATAGAACAGCTTTTGTTGATATACTAAAGTTTGTCATTTAAAAAATAAAGAAAAAAGCTATACCTTCAGAGATGCATAAATATTCAATCCAAAAGCCAGACTTTTAGGGTAGCCCTTATGATACACTTACTTGGTTTTTTTCTCTTTTAATTTTAGATATGCAGAAATTTCCTCTGAGGATGAAGGATAATGATCTTCTAGTCACAGAGCTTTACAAAGATCCAGCAGGAGACAAAGTCACTGCATTGAGTGTATATCTTACACCTAAAACTAGTAAGTTTACATCTTGCATAGAGAACATTGAATTCAAAAGTGTGTAGTGAGCAAACTTTACCGATCTTTTTCTAAATCTATTCTCTGTCTTCTAGTACTGATTAATGTGAAGGCCAGAGCTCAATATACTTGAGGGACCAAGGGACCGGCTGTTTTACCCCATTATAAAGTATAGGGTGGGACCCTTAGAAATTTTGAGATTTTAGCCATTTTCTTAATAAACATGTTTGCGGGTCCCTCTAAGGAAAAAAAGTAAATCGACTCCTGGAAGGCTAAAAGTTAGTTTCTATCCAGTTTTTGATAATTGTTGCATCATGAGGTTTATTGATGAATTCTTTCAGTATGTGACAAGACACACACACACACAAAGTTATAGACAGTCAATAGATTTATTATTGTTCAGAACTTTCAAAAGAATAGAAATATAAATGTGCAGAAGAGCAAATCTTATAAACCTTTATTCTTTGATTAGGTCTTACTGGAAATTGGATTGAAATTGCTTATGGTACTAGTGCTGGGACAGTCCGAGTCATTGTCCAACACCCAGAAACAGTGGGGCAAGGACCACAGCTTTTTCAAACTTTTACAGTGCACAGAAGTCCGGTTACAAAAGTTGTTTTGTCAGAAAAACATTTAGTTTCTGGTAAGTTATATTAATTTTTACAGTGGTACAATATAATCTTGAACATTAAAAGTAGAGGATAAACTTTGGGAGAGTCAGAAACAGAAAATGTCCATAGAATGGCTAGTTGTTTTAATGTTAGATTAGAAATAGCAGAATTACAGTAAGTTTTGGACTGAAGTCAAGCAACGATTGGTAGAAATATGAATATTTAGGAACTATTGTTTACATGTTATTTCAGCTTCACTATCAAGCAATAGTTGTGTAGTCAGTCTATATTTTAGTTTTATAAATTTTACAGTATGCTCTGAATACAGCCATGTAAGATCCTGGAGTGTGACAAGGTTTCGTGGCATGATTTCTACACAGCCCGGGTCAATGCCAATGGCATCTTTTAAAATAGTATCCATAGAAGACATGGATACACAAAGCGCTTATATAGCTGGTAACGACTTTGGACCCTATGGAGAAAAGGATGATGTCCAAGTGTTTGTACAAAAAGTGATCCCGGAGACGGATCAACTTTTTGTGCGTCTGTCTTCATCAGGGAAAAGGTAAATTAAAGTAAAATCCTCCAATAAAAAACCTCATATACAGTCCCAGAAAAAAATATCAACAGTTTTTGACATCTTCATGTTAACTGTTGATGAAATATTGTTCATATAAAACAACAACATGAAAATATTTTTGGGGGGATTTTTTAATTTATATGAATTGATTTAATTGTATATTGATGTTGTTTTTCTAGGGTTTCTGTGATAAAGTCTGTAGATGGGAGTACTGTGAGTGCTTTCTGTGTCCATGAATGTGAAGGCTCAAGTCGTATGGGTTCTAGACCAAGAAGATATCTCTTTACAGGACACACAAGTGGTTCTATTCAGGTAAGGGACTGCTTTGCTTTGAAGAGTTCTGGGTGCTATCAAGTTAGGTCCAGCAGATTTATCTAACTAGGTTATCATATAACTATGATTTGATTTTTTAAAATTTGTTTGCCTTTGTGTAGAAGAGCTTTTCTTTTTCAATCAAAACTGATCTTGTACAGAAACTACTAAGTGGACAACAAACAGCATACCAAATATTTATTATTACCACTATTTTCAGCCCTGCTTTATGTGTTATGAACAATTCACTAATTCATTTCAGCTATGGGACTTGTCTACAGCATTGGAACTAAGTAACAAATTTGATGACAAAGAAGAGCAAGGTGGACCCACAGCAGAGGAATTAATAAGGCTCTTGGATCAGTGTGATTTGAGTAATTCACGCTGTACAACTCCCAGTGTGAGTCCCTCCCCATCCCTTATGGTATCCAATTCCCATACACCACAGTCAAGACGCAGAGTTGCCATGGACCAAGTTGCCAAAAGTTTAGAACTTTATAATAATACTAGAACTCCTAGATCCAACAGAGACTCTGACGCTAGCTTAGATCAACCTGCTTCAGTTTTGTGAAGTATTTGGGTTGTTTTTTTGAGAAAATTATTTATATTCCAAATAATAATTCTGTATATGTATGAATGTTAACTGTATAGGCCTATTTTTTTGCCCAAAGTAAGAAGGAGAAATGAAATCATGATGGGAGCTTTGACTTTTCACAAATGATTTAGATACATTTACTGGTATTATTAATTAATATGTAATATTGAGTAATACTTTTGCTTGGATATGTATAACAGCAAAGAAGTTTAAGCAAAAAAAATGGTAAAAGATTAGATTAACATTTCATTTCAATACAAATTATATTTTGTGCCTGTGATATTTTTGTTCTTAATTTGAACAAATTACCATAGTCAATGCTTGAAGGCTTTTCATTAAGTTTTTAATTTATGTGCAAATGAATGTGCAAGCATTAACTGTACCATTATAATCAACGATACAAGCTACAAGCATTTTATTGCAATATATTTTATGAAATCACACTTTTTTACCTGCAGAATCTCATTCTAAAAATACTTCGCAAGTCATTGTTAATCTGATTATGCTATAACTTTTGAAGTATTAAATTTATAGAAAGTCAAAATTGTTTGTATTCACAGAATAAGTAACTGAATGGTTGAATTTAAAAGAGAAGACACTTTCCTCAAAAATTGCATCTTTTGATAAAAGTTTACTATAGGGTGGTCATATATGTCTATATTCTTTGATAAAGAAATATTTTTCCCTACTAATGATACAGTATCCCTGAGTCCTTGGTACTACTTTGCATGTGAACTTCTATCCCCGAGTACTTGGTACTACATTGTACTTGGCCTTTTTTGTCAAATTTAGGCAACCAAATCATGCTAAACTACCTTATACACTTCCAGTTAGAAATAAAGAACTATATAGAGATTTTTTGAACAATACACAACATTCTTGTATATTTCTTGAAATCCGAGCATCTCAGTCCTTTCCATACGTTCTACGTAAAAGAATTGTATTCCTTGAAGCATGTTTAAAACTGTTTTTCAATTCAGTGGCCTTATTCAAATCAAGGGATTATCTGAAAGCTTGGATTGAGACTATTATACTGAACAAAAATACAAACGCATCACCCATTATATTTTTCAATATATCAACACCTGCTTTAAAAAAAAATATTTTTACTTGATATACATTTAATGAGCAATTTTCAGCAATATTTGAAAATTAATAAAATGAAGTATTTTTTTTGGGGGGGGATCAAATTAAAAAGTCCCACCTTAATATTCTAAATAAAAATACAAATTTCTTGTCTTATGAATTCCTTTAAATGATACCACATTTCATATTTGAACTAATTCTTTCATTTTGACAGCAGGAAAGGATTGATTTCCTAGAATTCTAGGAATATTCAAAATCAGAATTTTGCCCATTACTTGGCTGGGTTATGATTTTTCTGGGCCTATTCAGATGTTCCCTGGGTCAGGGACACAAAAGTTCACTCTAAAATGCTGCAAGATATTGCTTGAGTGTGAGATGCGGAGCTTTAAGGATCTAGGGTAGTTGTCCACATTGTTGAAGTACATGTAATGGCAAAAGCTGTTTTAGCATTAAATTTAAATTTGAGATATCAGCCAAAGCTGTTGCAAACATCATGAATAATAATTGTATAGCAACAGCAAAACAAATATTTGGTGACTCATGGCATCTGATGGCAGGTGGTCACTTTTCCATCTTCTTAGGATGACGGCAGATAATGGGTGTTGCATCAGGAAAGGGAACTTTTGCTGATGCCAAAGTCTTCCACAAGGTAACCTTTGAAAGGGGCAATGTAATGAAAGAGGTGGAGTGGTGACTTATTGATGGTTGGCACTTGTTTCTAGAGCACCAAAATATCACCAATTAGCATAGGAAAGCATACACTGTTGGCATCTCCTGGCAGATTGGCTGGACCACTCCCTCTTTTAACCTCTGTACCTTGCATGTCAGCAATAACGTGGTACATTTTAGCGTATTTTCTTGTTGTCCCGGACCACAGAAATGTCCTAATAGGGTTTGTACTCTCTATCCCTTCTAGGAATATCACATCTAAAAGATGGCAAATTTATCATATCTTAAGTATTCCTAGAAATCTAGCTAGGACAAAAGCTTTATTTTTCTGCCACAAGTAGAATGAACTGTCTCTTGGTGTTTAAAATATGAAACGTGGAGCCATTCTGAATAAAACTTTCTAAATAACTTGGAAATCTAAAGTGATGAGTTTATCTCTTTGTCCAGTATATATTGATCTATTGTCAGTATTGACATCTTTGCAAACAATCGAAGGTCAAATGAACGATTTTAGTATTATCTACGTTATTTGGTCATTTTCTTAAAGCGCCCCCCCCCCCCCCCTCTGAGAAGGAACAAAAATCCAAATGACTTCAATTATCAGCTTTTCCACCAGGTGAAAGCACATCAGTTGGATAAATTGCGAATCTGAATAGAAATGACCATAACGTCTGGAATCCATTGGAAAACGACGTGCCAATAAAACATTCGTGACGTCATAAAAGATTGCTCGAAGGCGGAACTCATTATTTCACATTAACTTGGAGGGAATTTGGGAGGGAAAATGTTTTTGACAGCAGTAGAAAAACGATGGCAACAACGGCGGATGGACAGTGCTAATTTATCGGCGGCACGAAGAAGAAATAAAGGCCTTGAAGCAAAACATTCCCTTGAAATGTCCCATCTTGAACAAGATAGACAAAAGCTTTTCAAAGAATTGGATGCGGAGTGTGATAAAATTCGAAAAGATTTGAAAAAAATACGTGTTGTTTCGTCGGTTTCATATGTTAAAATGACAAGCATTCTAGATATATGGGAATCAGCAAGACAAATCAATGTGCCAAAAAGTGCCACTGAATATCAGAAGCGCATGAAAAAGTGTCGAATGCAAAACTTTTTAACAAAATACTCGAAAACTACAGTAGGTCAAGATGGGGACACTGAAGCCGATGACTCTCCGTTACCGCCCGCGACAAAATCTGTCAGCATACGAATTTTGTAAATAATGACAGGTTTCTTTTACTGACCCGTGATTTAGTGACGTCATAAAGGCTACACGTGCCTTTGTAAAAATGTAATATCAGAAACACGATGTAATAATTACCAAATGAAAACATTCAAAAAACATTGATCGAAGACCAAAAAGAGAAAAAAAAAGTGACATAGCGTGAAAAGTAACATGCCTGAAAAATGTCAATTTCTGAAGTATGTTCCAATTGAATTTAATCGGGACTATCGGGTCACGAACCAAAGACTGCGTAAAAATTTGAAAAGAATAGTGAGAAGCAAAACCAAACTAGTCCGTGGCAATGTCCCAACAATTGAAGAAGAAGAAACGGCTAACGCAATAATGAGAAATGCTGCAAAAAGAACACATCTGTATTACATGCTCAGGAACACATTCATTCAACACCTCGATCGACGTAACCTGTACAACAAACCCCACATGTTAAATCCACAAAGAAGTTCGAGAATGATGCGAGCAGAATTAAAAAATGCAGACTTAGCAGCAGAACAATTTGTACATAGCCGACTTCTTGAAGCAGAAAAGTGTAATAAAAGGAAAGAAATACAGCAATATTGTAGAGAACTGACGGAACAAATACGCGAGATCAAATTAAGGACCTATACATCACTATCAGTTTTGGTACATAACCATACCCCCGAGCCGTCGCAAGAGCAATTGACACAGAAATTAAATAGCCTCGAACGTTTTGTTACAAAGCAGTGCAGAAACTATTATCTATGGCGAAAAATGCAATCACGGGGGCACTTGCCTCAAGATCATTTACCTATCCCACCACAAAAAACGATAAAATACATCATGGATACGTTTGCTGATGCCCTGCCTTTATTTTATCAAAAATTCGTCAAAGGTAAAAAGAGCAGAAGTAGAAGATTTTTACGTAAAGGCGACCATCTAGCGTTCGACATATACTCGAGGGCGGAAGTTGAATCCTATTTTAGATTGAAATTCAACACTGACTGGACATTATACGATCAAACGCATGGCCGTGGACATGTTACAGAAGCCCAAAGCGCTGCCGATAGCATAGCGGTCGGCAAAGAACATTTACCAGAGATTCATAACCAAATTAGAAGAGGTACTATAGCGTAAAACGCCAACGGGAAAGCCAAGTGAAATGGCACCATACCGTTACGTTTAATGTTTGCCAAGACAAGGGCTGGCGAGAAGACATTTTTTTCAAATGCTAGGAGTGCGCTCATGAAATAGTGCATAGAAAATTAAATATGAAAACAAAAAAAGGAAAGGAAATTGTATGGCAAATGAAACAATTTAAAAATAAAAGTAAATTTCAAACAATTCTGTTATCGTTTCACATTTTATGCATCCTAGCTCAACATAAAGATCACACCCCGGACTTTAAAGAGACTGGCTAGAGAGTCACTCCTGGTAGAAGAGACACTTCTCCCTCTTCTACTATCATCAACGGTAGTGGTAATTGGAAACACTACTTGCTTACCAGAGGGGGTGTGGGGATTCATTGGAACTTAGGATTTGGCCTTTTTAATTGTTTAGGACTTTACTGGATTTTCATATTTAATTTATTGGGATTTGGAATTTACCTATTCTTTGAGATTGGGATTTGACAATGTAATTTGTTGGGATTGGGATTTGGTTTTTCCATTTGAGTTCTGTATGATTTTAGGGGTTCCTGGGACTGGGATTTCACTATTTTGATTCATATGGATCTGGGATTTTGTATCAGTAGCATATGTTCCTTATAGCTTGAGAAGTTGCATCTTGCACTTTATAATTATATCTATATTGATATATGATGGTGCGCAAATTTTTGTATAGAAAATTATTTTGACAGTGCCTCTAACTGCTATGAGAGAATTCTTCAATCTGCAGATCATGAAAAATATAGTGGCTATGATTGGAAATGAAAAATATAGTGACCAATCATGCATGGAGATGTCGACCTAATTTC
>JAVSBT010192534.1:0-13656 GCA_033118115.1 Pharyngocirrus eroticus | reverse complement strand
CTTTTATAGAAAATGATTATTTGGGACATATGTTCGTGCATATCAAAAAAAGCAATTAGACCCTCACGACGCCTTAATACAACATACCACAACTTATACAAAGATGTCAAACTGTCAAACAATTCAAATATTTTAATCTGAGACTCACTTATCTTTTTCAGAAATATAATATGCATTTATAGAACAAAAATTCACTGTTTTGTTGCACAACATAACCATAAAGAATAAAAATGATTTAATCAGGATGGAAAGGGCAATCTTTCTTACTTCTACTATTCCATTTAGCTGTGGTATAAGCATATCCATTCTCACTTCAACAAGTAGAACTAAAGCTCTGCAAACATTTTTTCTAACCTTAGGATCTTCATCAGAAGCTAGATAAAAAAGATTCTTAAAAAAACAAAAGAGATAACATTGTTAAAATCATGAGCAAGAAACCTTTCTGAGCTTCACAAAATCTACTTCTATCTAGATACTTGCTACCACTTCATAGTTTATATTTTCTATTTGTAAATAACATACATCTAGATATCAGTTGCCATCAGGAGCAGTAGAAAATGTCTTACTTCATTGGTTTTAAGTGCAGTGAATATACTTACAAATCGATTCATGTCAATGAAACACTACCAAGAAACAAGAAACCTACCTCAATAAAAGAGTCAATATGCATCATAAGTGCTTGGGTTCTTGTAATGATAAACATGTTCACACATGCTATAGCATGGGACCTATAAAAAAGACACCAAAAACCCATTAAGTACTAAATAAGCAAGTCAACTGTGGATTTTTCCTTTTCGTGAATTCAGTTTATCAACTAGAAGATTGTACCTAGACAGCAACAAATGTGTTGGAAAGGCTAATGGGAACTTTTCGTTTAGAAAAACGGCCAGTTGCACAGAGATCTCATTTTTCAGTAAAAAGAAAATATTTTCTTTCAATAAAAATAATTAAAAGCCAAATTTACACAATTTTTCTAGCAAAATGTTCCCCAGTTTTTCTGAGCTCTTAACGATTTTTAGCCACAACCTTTTTAATTATCTTCTTTTTTACATTTAATTCCTTCATTAACAACATGCATATACCCCTCAAATTAACAGTAAACTTGGCATCGAAGCTTATGTTGGAAAAAAAAATGATTGCCTCTATGGAAAATCCGAAAACCTTGTAAAATACCATCAGATAATAAAGTTGTCTAACACTGTCTGTTCAGTGAGAGAGTTCAGTCACATCATGTGGTATACTTGAATATTGTACAAGATTTATATTTCAAAGAATTGTAAATTGAATAGTACTTGGATTGCCTCTATGGAAAATGGTTTCGAAAGTCTTAGTTTCCATATTATTATACAAGAACTTAGATTTTTCAACCAATGATTCTCATAAACACCCAACATATTGATCCAACTTTTAATTAAGATTGATTAATTCACCCAATCCTTTTACTTTTTTATTCAGTATTGATTTCCACTGTATAACATATTCTAGATTGCTTAAACCCCAAGTCTAGCTCAATACTTTTAACCTGGGAAAAATGTTGCATTCAATGAACGTTTCTATAAAGACTCTTTCGTCCCTAAGAGCTTGATTGGAGATGTCAGTTACAGAGGCTGGACTTGACACTAATTGGAAGTTTTATTAAGACTTTTACCACACAGAACCGGATTTTGACCTAAAAAAAGAGGCCAATCCGTTTGTGATCAAGCACTTCCCATACATGGTTCTTTGCTTGCTCAATGCCTGGCCTGACAACCCATCAATAGATGTGCAACTAATGTGTATTGGCTGCATCAGATGCAAGGCTACTGGCAGTAGTCAACAACAAACCATATTATAAAATCAATTTTTGTTTTCATTAGTTGCTACTCTATCCTTGGTGTTCTCTGCCAAATCTATCTGAACAAGCTGTCACTTGTTTGTAAAACCTATCCATAAATCTAGTTATACCCTAATATTTACATAAAGCTTGGATATCTATCAGCAACCATAAAAAGCATTTACTTTCACTGTTGAAATTATCACTGGCTCTTGGTAGAGGCAAGCAGCCACTCATATACAGAAAATATTCTCAAATATACATAACAAACCTATTTACTTCCCAGAAATTATCCAGACATAGGCATACACATATGCACTTATTCCCATCTTCACTGAAATGGTGACAACCACAGAAATTCCAATCTCATTCTTTGAATATCCTCAGAGCAACTCTCCCTTGTTGCCCACCAATAAATCATAACATTTATAGCAGACCGTATAATTTTCTGTGATTATACTGATACATATTTTATTTAACATAGCATATTAAAATCTTACCTTATTTTTGGACTATTATGTTTGAAAAACTGCAGGAATTTTGGTATTAAAACATTTAAAGGTCTCTTCAGGGCATCTGTATCAAGTGCTTCTGCAGAATCTTCACAGATTTTCTCCAAGGCACCAAATGCTCCCTGTCACCAAGATATAAAAATAAACCCACTTTAAAAAAAATAAAAGAATTGAAAGTGCCTTCTTTTCTACACAAACTGGTGCTCTTTGCCCCAGGAAACACGATTCACCATATGAGAACACAAAAGCTCTATCTGATGAAGAAACCTATTACAGTTAAAGCTTTTGCCTTCTCATGTGACGAATTGTTGGATTCAAACAAAATAGGCAACAAGGGATTCGAAATTTGATAACCACAATAAAAATCAGTTTAAAGGTTACACCAATTTCTTGCAACAGCTAGTATTCTAATCATTGAAATTTATAATTTGTAACATAAGCACTATATCATGGCTTTTTTGGCAGATGTTGATATTAATGGCTACTGCAGCTACTTTGTTGCATATGAAAAGCATTAAGACCTGTTTAATCAGAGCTTGCATCCAGGTAATTAGACTCTTGTAGAAATATTATATTCCACAATGACCTTATTGTTGTGTTGCTTCTATCAGACTGCCAATATCATCCACTGCTTTGTAAAAAATTATCCTGTGATAATTCTGTCCAAGTAAATGTTACAAAACATTTCACACACTCAAAGACAATAACCCTTTTGTATGCAACCCTAATGATAAGACTCTGGCAGTCGCAAGCAATTGATTCGACAAAATCAACCCTAATATGTATTTGCTTTTAAAAAGAAAATCAATGCTTTAAGATTCTCATTTTTTAACCTCGACAAGACAATAAAACAAACCTAGTCAATTTCAACTGTTTGCACAGTCAACTCATATAATTAATTTCTAATCAAATAAAAAGAAACATGAGTGGTACATTTTCCAAATAAAAGCTTACCAGACGTACTTGAAGGGTATTTTTATAAATTCTTCCTTGCTTTGGTTGTTGACATACTTATTTATATCAGAATAAAGTTAAAATAAATATCGCATTTAGTTTAAAAACAAAGAAAATAATATTACCTCGCAAACATTATAATCTTCAGAATCAAGATATTGACACAGCCTTGGCAACAATTCTTCCCATGTTTCCAAGCCCCCTTTTACTGCAATAGTAGTTATCAGGATGCCAATGGTAGCTCTGATCAATGGGGACTGATCTCCAATACTGTTCAAACATTCTGCTTTGATAAATTCTGTCACCTCTGGGGGAAACTTGTCATAATGTGCCTTTACATTATTCTTGAGTATGAGTCCACTTAATGATCTGGTTGGTTCATCTAAAGAAAAAACATGTAATCAAGATCCAGATAAAATCAGTACAAGTTCTAGGGGTAAAGATATGGACACTCCTTCTGGGAATAGATTTTTCTTAATGTAAGTTAGTATATAGTTAATATAAACAGTTTAAAGCATGAAAAATAGTTTTTCTCCAACCCCTTCTGTCTAGACATGTAGAGCAAACAAAAATCTTGCATGTAAGCCTTATAAACTTATAAAGTACCTAAATACCAAGGAACAATTTATTTTGCCACCTGTCTAGTTATGATGGATCTAGATGTTACTCTTTATATCTAAAGACTAATTTAAATCACTGATTTTGATTTACTTTTGTTCATCCTTGATATAACACCCTTCCCCCATGTGCTAGATGTTGGTTAGATCCCTCGACACATTTTTCTTTATCATCAAAAGAGAATTTCGGTCAATACCAGCTATTCTAAATTTAGAAAGAGGCTTAAGCCTTCTTTCACAATCATAATGTTTCATCATAGGAAAATGTACATCTTTGTAAAAAAATATTCTACATTTAGTTTCTTTTTCATCTACTTTTTATTTTTGAGGGAAGAAAGGTTGAGTAAGCAACTATATGGCTCATTCATTACAAGGCTTTGATCAATGCTGCAAATGGGTTCAAAATATTTTTGCTTGAGAGTATCATTGCAAAATTATGCATCTTTCATACCCTTCCTTGAAAAAATATAATTGATAACTTCATAAATGCAATTACTCACACACCAAAAATAGAAACAAATGGTATAACTTCTATGCCATTCTATACATATGTGTAGAGACAACACACTGATACAAGTTATCAGAGAATATGATGTATGTAACGAAGTCACTTTATGGACTACAGTAGCAAGAATGGATGAACTCAACAAAATACTGTCACACAAAAGGGCAAAGATATGGAAATGTACAAAGAACAGAACATGGTGTCTAAAATAACAAGCCTACAATGAAACAATAGCCATAAAGTGCAAGTGGCAGCCAGAGAAAACTAGTGCAAAGCCATTAAAAAAAGAATCTAGGTCCAGGCCACATCAAATGACACATTATTTTTATTGTAGCAAAGGCAATGGACATCCACAATGCTCTTCACTCTTGACAAGGCAATATATTTTTCTTAAGCGATACTAGTATTTTTTGTTTTGTTATAAATATTCACAAGTTGGAAGCCATGAAGCTAAAATTGTACTTGAAACAATTTACCATAATCAGAAATGGTTCCATAACATTCCTTCATCTATCTAAGTATTACTGTATACAACTTCCAGCTATTCCAAAACTATCTGGACTTTATAAGAAAGGTCAATTGCCTATGAATGGCCATCAACAGTATTGGACATTTTATTATATCAAAATTCCTTCCATATCATCAGGTAATCTACAAATATGAAAATGTAATTTCAATATGGTATTGAAATTCAGTCTGCAATCCTGCGAGTCAGATTTTCCCTATTGATTTTTTCCTGTATAAATTGAGTTCATTCCAAAGCAAAACTGTGAAAAAGAGACTAGTATTAGAGCTTAAGATCAAATGAAGAGCACTTTATTCCTTTCCCTTCAAAGGATACTTTTCTTCTCTGCAATTTTTTTCTACATTTTGAGGGATGACCCCCAATTCAAATGCCTTGGGTACTTCTACAAGTGACTTCTTTCACAATCCAAGGAGAAAATTATTGCCTGCCGAAACAAGGCAAGATGAAGCCAGCAAGTATGATTGATGGTTAAACTGTAGTTAAAACCTCTATTGGAATGCTATCTCTATCTATCAGTAGGCAGTACCAAGGTAACAACCCAGACACTATGTGCCTAGAATTCAAAACACATCAATTTTGTAATAAAGCAATACTAGATAAAAGCAAATTACTCCCAATCATTTCTCTAACATATTGTCTATTTTACAAATGTTATCAAGGGAATAAAACACATGAGAATGTTTACTACTACTACTACAATGCAACTATATGAACGTGTATCATTAGCTAATTCAGATACTTTGATTCAGTATACATGTACTTCCATAATTTATACACTTATTCACATTCATCTAATGTCAAGTGAGATCATTAATGCACCAAAATGGAAACAAGGTAATCAACTTGTTCAAGATCAGTAGCTTGTGCAGGTCAGCTGTGATAGACTAAACAACAAAACAGGCTCATAAAATGTTCATTTATTGAGATGAGACAGAAATTGAAATGCATACAATCCAACAGAGCAAGTTAAAACCAACATTTAATGTGTATTGAAAGACAAAGTAAATTTCCTTTCAATTCCATACGGCAAACTTGCCAATACACAAACCTACATTTGACCGTTTATCAGCAGGACATGGTCTTGTTCAACTATACTACATTTAAAATTAAAATATACTACATTTATTATGTGTGTGAGGTGAGGGTGTGTGTGTACATAACTAAACTATCAAGTGCAGACAATTTATTCCAATCAAGAAATTCAGTATTGAGTGTAAACCACTTCAAACTGCCAACACACAAGATTAAACAAATGTTAAAATTTCAAACCGTGCCATGATAACACAGTACAATATATCATAACTGATATGGTAGTGAAGTTCCTTTCTTCCTAAATAAAGTATTGGTGTCAACAAAATGAAATATTTTTTGTTACAATAGATTACATACAGTACTAAAACCATAAACTAACTACACCTCGCAACCACTTTTTTTCACCATTTAGAAAAAGTTTTAACACCCATTCAAGATCTTAATTAATGGTCTAAAAGCAGCAAATAAATCATTTGATTCCTAGATTCCTAACTGTAATACAAGCACATAATGTGATATAGATTTGTTTAAACAATATATGTCTAAATGGTTTATGACTTTTTAAACACAAATTGAAAGAGGCGGTTTCAGAATATACCGGTAAAAATCTTACCTTCAGTTGCTAGTTTTGTCAATACAAATATCAGGTAGTTGTTGAAATCGGGGTATTTGTTTAATTCTTCGAGTTTCTAGTTGATAGGTTAAGGAAAGCAGTGAAGTATTTACACGCGGGAGAAAAATCAGCAAGCGATCACTTGTATTCAATGTAACAAAGATATTATACTATAAACCCAACGGTATACCTTTTTGCCATTGGCACACGTGGTAAATCAAGCCAATATATGTTCGGTTAAACTTGAAAATCGCCAACTAAAATACATCCGATGATTATATAAATTTGCGACAAGAAAGGATACTTGTTGTACTAATCTTTGGGTTCCAGTATCTGGTGACTGAGACTGTCTAAGTAACTGTAGAATCTCCTGAAGTGCGTCCTCATTCGGCTGCCAGCCCATCTTCCCTTTCTAATGCGACGTTCTTTCTGACTAGCCAGAATGGCGATGATTGCCGAATGATAATGAGCCGGTATGTAGATTTCAAATAAAAGTACCCTAATAGAGAGCAATAGAAGATAACATTTATATTTCTCCAATTATTTGCAAGTACTTATCGAAGAATTGCTGTGAAAAACTACAAAACTTCCAATGTCAGGTAAAAATCACTAGATTTTCATTTTGACAGCTCGTTGACGGATGGGATACCAACAGTCAGAATTTGCATACAAGAAAACGGAGAGTTTTGTAGCATTCAGTTTACAAAGAAATCCTCAATTATATTTGATAAATTGAAAAAGTGATAATAATAATAATAATAGTAATACTAATAATATTGTTGATGATGATGCTGATATTAGTATAATGTTAATAATAATAATATTGATAACAATAATAATAATAATAAAAACAATGATGATGATAATAATGATGATACTATCATTTTTATCAGTATCATCTGACATTGTTATTATTTTTACCATTAAAAAATATAATAATAATTATTTATTTATTGATTATTATTATCATTATTATAATTATCATTATTTAAAAAATCATTATTATCATAATTATAATAATCATTATTTTTAAAATGATTATTATCATTATTGTTATATGATAATGATGATGATGATGATGATGATGATGATGATGATGATGATGATGATGATGATGATGATGTGGATGAAGATGATGATTTGATTTGATTTGATTCATCAAATGTCATAATAATACAGCAAACAAAAATAATACAGGTACAAACATAATACAGCATGTAGTAATGTGATGATAATGATAACTTTAAAAAAGACACAAAAAACACAGAAAAAAACTAAGAGAAAGTGATGATGATGTTAATGAAAATAATGATAAGTAGATGTAGACAAAGAACTGGAGTAAAAGATAAAATATTAAGTAGGATAATATAAAGAACTTTATTTACACATATGAATAAATTAACTGAGGGATTTTCTGGGACTTGGGGTTCACCCAAATGAATTGTTTGGGGACTGGGATTTACTTACTAGTATTCTCTGGGATTGGGAATAATCCTTTTGAATTGTATAGCATTTACCATTTAGATTTCTTGGGATCTGGGATTTTGCAATTCCTAGGACTGGGATTTATGGGAATGGGATTAGAAAATATTGAATTTGATTATCTGGGATTCAAGTCTTTGATTCTTCTCCCTCACGCCCCTCTTATAATGATAGAAATAATATAATCAAAATAGTGATGAAAATCATATCGATACAATAGAATCACACTAAATTCATAATCTGACTTTCCAAAGTCATATTAGACCAGAATGACAAAGATCACAGTAATGACCGTAAGGTCTCAGTAAAAGTTAATACTGTTAACCAGTCAAAAGTGTTGGTTCTTTACTATGATTATTGATACAAACTGGTTAGATGAAACTACACAAAACTAAATTTATATCGTTTGACTTTCACACTATTCCATACTTTAGTAGTTGCTCACAACGGAAAGACACGAAGAGTAATCTATATACATTGTTACATTCATTGTAATTGGGGAAAAACTAACAAATCTAGCCAATCAATGATACCGTACTGGAAATTGTGTATTCAAAATGGCTACTTTTATTATGGTTGAGTCATGTGTTCAAAATTAGAAGCAAATAATGCTTATTTCACTCAATCGAAGAACAATTTTAGGGAAACTGAACTGCAATTAAGAAGTGTACAATTATCTGGTGTGATTTATTTCAATGAAATCCAATGTCCTGTCGGACAAAAAAATATTTTTTGTAATTTGCAACTACAATCATTGAATCAACAAAATATTTTAATCCTTACAAAAAGTTACATACATGTAGTAAAACATCATCGTCATCATCCCTCAGAGTCAGATCATCATACACCATCAAATTTTACAATTACGGTTTACTTCCAGCTTCACCATCATCAACATGAGCATTCCAGAAAGTAAGGGACAATTGTCGAGTGACCCAGAAAGGGATATGAACGATACCCCAACAGATATGGAATGTATGTGTGATGACAACAAACAGACAGAATTTTCCAACTCAACTACTGACACTACAGAAACTGGCTTTTACAGCAACAATTACAATACATCTGTGTCTTTAAATTCTTCTAAGGCATCAGAAACATCGGATTACCCTATTGCTT
The DNA here is from genome assembly GCA_033118115.1 of Pharyngocirrus eroticus. NCBI lineage: Eukaryota > Metazoa > Annelida > Polychaeta > Saccocirridae > Pharyngocirrus > Pharyngocirrus eroticus. Next base: position 4,483 of record JAVSBT010192534.1, on the reverse strand, counting down.
GCAAAAGTGTACATTCTGAACCTCTACGCCTACGTCCACAGCTGTCAGAACAGTTTTCTGTCGAGGAATCACGCCTTGACAATTTACCTGCAGAGATATTTTTACATATTTGTACTTTTATTAAAGCAAAATTTGTGATAAACACACTCAGTCAAGTATGTAAACACTTTCATACTTTAATAAATGACAACGTTTTCTGGAAAACAAGACTGAGGTTGCAGTTCAAAAAGAAATATCCAGTTATTCCAGGTACTCAATTTTCCATTGCTAATTCTGAAAAAAGTAGGAGTTTCATTTTTATATAGTGACGAATAGTTACCACTATTGGGGAGAGCTCAGTTGTAAATAATTTAAGTTTATGCCATATTTATTCAGTATTAAGATCTGAGGTTAAACTTCTTTTCCTATGCAGTTAATTCCAAGATATTCAATTGGAAGCAAGCATGTATTGAAAGAGAAGAGCAACACAACTATTGGTCTGATCCAGACAATAAAATGGATTTTTTCATGTACACTGACGGACTATCGGCTCCTGTTGACATAGTTCATCTGATGAAGGTCAGTGATATATTTCATATATTGTTTTTTTTTCTCAGAAATTCTTGAAAAGTTGATAGTTATATGATTTTTTTAAGAGACATTTTATACAGTAAACTCCCTTTATAGTGGTCATTGCAGGACTGGACGATTTTGACAACAAATGGGAAATGACGGCCATAGGTTTAAAACCCGAATTAAGTCTTTAATAGTTGCTTGTTTTATTAATAAAACAGAGTCAGATATTAAGGTGAAGAAAAAAAATATATTGAGCAAGCTAATAAGCATTTCCTCAGGGCATTTATTCATATCAGTGAAAAGAATGATTACTAGTAAATCAATCCTTACACATATTTCATAAAATCAAACAACATTATTACGATTACTTCATAATGTCAACATTCACCCCTTTCTTTAATATGGCTTTATACAATCTGTATCATAATTATAAACATGATGTGGTGGTTATTTTTGACAATCATTGTTTGTTTTTTGTCAAATTAAAAATCCTGTCAGATTGACAATGGAGTTCCAAACGGTTATCCTCAATGTATATACTAAAAACATGTGCCTGTTGTGGAAATCAGAAATTAATTAAACATGATAGGATTATTCCATAGCAGGAAAGATTTGTACAAAGATGCACATAGTACTTGAATGCATTTGCCATAAAAGGTGTGAAGACATTGAAACAATATTATAGTGATGCTTTGCATCTAATTTCTATGATTTAGCATAGTGCTTGGGTTACAATATAAACAAGTTAGAACCCATACTCGTTGTCTTTGATCTTCCAATGGGGTGATATTAATGTATAACAATGCAAAATCTATAGTTAAAAATGTCTATAAAAATACTTGCATTTGACCAGATTAAAGGAAGGATTTGGCAGTTTGGGACCACAAAATTGTACGAGTGACAGCGATTTATCAAAACATTGCAGTAAATTGGAATATATTTAGGCAGACTTTGAGTGAACGGAAATAGATCTGACAGGCCAGAAGTAGTGTGACCCATAGGAGGGATTTTATTGTACATGTATTTTCCTTTTGAATTGTTATTAAGAGAATGAAAGATGTATGGTTTTAACTTTTAATTGTCATATTTTTTCAATCCTAAATTAAGTTTACCATTTAAGTCAAATTAACTAATTTTCTTAATCTTATGTGTCAGTTTGTTTCTTTTATTTGATTTAGGATGCATCATTGTTAGCCATTGGATCAAGAGACAGATGTTTAAATATTGTTGACCTTACAAAGTTGGATCCAAATGATAAAAGTTCCATGAATTCTGCTTCTATCATCTGTAGACCAAAAGCACACTTGGTAAATATCACTAATAAAATGGGACAATTTCACAAGTTTTCACTAATGTCTTAATTTACTGTAAATCTCAAATTTAGTAAGTAAATTGTGTTAAAAAAATGAAGATGATAAGATAGGAAAAATAATAGGAAATAGGGATGATAGGAAAAATAAGGATAAAGATAAAGTTTCCATGAAAAAAAGTAATGTTTTGAACTCACCCTGATGTATTCATTGATGATACTTTTTACTACAATTTATTCTAATGTGATCAATTGAACTCTTGTGTAATGCTATGCTCTTGTTTGATCCTTCATTATTAAGCATTATTTGTACTGTATAATTATGCAAGATGTTCTGTTCTACTTCTAGGGCTGGATATGGTCAATAACTTCACAGGAAAACATTCTTGCAACAGGAGCTTGGGATAGATATATCAGATTTTGGGATCTTGAACGAGATGGTGCTGAAGTTGGAAGTGTCAAGTGAGATACTTTTCTTATGTTTCTTTCTTTTGTTAATATATATACATAGCTATTCTGAACTCTTGTATGGGTGATATTTAGCAATAGCTAAGAGGAAAATATTCGACTTCAAGAAGTAGAAGAACACTGCAATGGGCAGTAATGCCTGATGCTATAGATCAGTCTGATGTGTGAACATATAATAGCTACAGAGTTTCATGCTTCCTCAATTGTTTCATAAATTTTTCCTCTATCATAGAGAATTAATTATATTTATACATTTTTTTTTGTCTTGTTCTTTGAATGCACAAGGAAAGAAAGAAAAACATGTTTCAAGGTCTTGACTTGCATTCCAATTCTCCAAATTTTATAAAATGGGGATACTGACTTTATATGATTAAATGGTTCTGAGCAGCGAATATTATGAATAGAGGCTGACTGGGTAGGATGTTAGCTTGAACTGTCATGCTGGCATTCTATGCGGAAGGTTCCTGGTTCAAATCCGGGCAGTTCCAAGTGGATTATTTTTCACTGAAAGGGAAGAGTTTTAAAGATTATTGATTTTACATTCTTTAATATTTCATTTCTTTTATTTCTGATTTAGGTGCAAGTCAGCTGTTCTCTGTACACATTTTCAGCCAAACTTTTTTGTAGCTGGAAGCTACGACAAGAGAGTTTATCATATTGATCCTAGAGATCCTGCAATAATTAATGAAAAAGTCTATCATAAAAAACCAGTTCTTTGTATGTCAGCAGATGACAAATATATTCTAACAGGAAGTGAAGACAAAACTATTTGCATCTATGACAGGCGAGCTGATAAAGTTTATAAATCATTACAGGTGATTAGACAATGGCTTTTTGCTTATCTGTACATTTACTTGATTCTCTGGCAAATAGAGCTGATATAAAGAGCATTTGATCTAGCAGTCTTTGTTTGTAAACATCTATGGTAGATTGAATTGATTGGATTAAAATTCATGATTTCACATATATTTTTAGAATATAAATAACATTATGTTTACACTCATCCAATCGAACAGTTTCTGTTTTAGTCTACGGTTGATTGGATTAATTGGATTAAATTTATTAACTACATACTGTTTTACAATAACACCTTTGCTTGAAGTAGGAGCATGTTTACTCCCAGTCTATGTTTAACTTCTATGGTAGATTGGCTAAAGTCATGATTTTACACACAGTTTTATAATAGCACCTGTGCTCAAAGGCAGAAATAGGAATGTAACTCGTATGCCTTTCCTTTTAAACTGCAATTCCAAAGTTTACAGATAATTTTATTTTCTCACTTAGATTGAAAATGGACAAGGAGCAGGAGAGAATTATCCATTATGCATGTCTTATGGAATGGACCAATTGTGGGTGGGAGACAAGCATGGTTCGGTACATTTGATTGATGCTAGTGATGGAGACTTTGATATGGTTGAGGTATAAAAGGAATTTATTTTGCATGTGAAAATATCTTCATGATTATCTTGCCACAATTTACCTCCAAGTCTGAATCAAAATTGATGTCTATTACAATTTTAATATATTATATAGTCCAAAATAGTTATGCAACTTTTTGGAAGAGGATATATATACAAACTTGATACATGAACTTTATTTTGAAATATTTCATTCTGCTTTATTTATTCCTCTTCTATCATGTAGGATGTAATTAACGACAACTTGTTCTGCAATGCAAATTATTTGTGTGGGTGGAGATCTATCTTTATATTTGGACTAGAGTGGTATCAAGTGTAATACCCAAGTGAAATATTTCATCTATACTTTTTAATTAATTTGTTGCAGACCTTCAATGTTGGTCACACCAGAAAAGTGACAGGAATTATCCATACTTTAGGGTCTATTTTCACATGCTCAGTAGACAAAACAATCAAAGTTCTGGAACCCAGTCTTGACCCAGATGTTATCACAACACTAACGAAACAAAATGCAGAAATATCAAGGGTAAGACTATTGATTTGGTACATGATGTAATTTGAAGTTTCCATTTACAGAGCTAATTTTGTAATATCCAACGGATTTGTTGCATTAGAATATTATTATGAAAGGTAGATCAAAAAAGCCAAAATTATTGAAGTAACATTTAACTATATTGGCTTCATTTTTTTTTTTTTTAGATTGATTTTCAAAATGATACCCTTGTCAGTGCTG
>JAVSBT010192423.1:2648-13661 GCA_033118115.1 Pharyngocirrus eroticus | reverse complement strand
TGCACAGCACCACATTTGCATATATACGCACCCTTTGCCTGTAACTTCAAAAGAAAAATTTCCCTGAAGTGGGACAACAAAGATTTATATTATTATATTATAATGTGACTTCATAAGTCTGAGTGATAAGATCATAAACTGATAAAGATAATATTTATGTTATGTCCTTGATTTAAATGGAAATAAATACCCGAAACAATACTGTTTAACTCGTAACATAATTAAATTGTTTCATGAGTAGGTCTGAATTATTATCAAAAGTGTCAACAGATTTTTTAACCATGCCTTGTAGTAAATTTGTGACTTGTCAAACACAAGTCTGTGTATTTTTCATGGGCGCTGCCATCTTGTTTTGTGACTTGTGGGTAACTTGGGGGGGGGGGGCTCGAAAGAAAATGATGACGTCAGTCTAAAAGTTCCGGGTGAGAACTGTCAAGTTTTAAACTTCAAGAAACAATCAAAGATAAAGATGTCTCCAATCGAAAAAGTAAAATCAATATTAAGTTATTCAAGATTATTACATTTTACATTTACCGATTGCTATCGCTTCTGTTTTTTCGTTAAGAATGTCGACAAAATTTCATTTTATGTCTAGATTTATTTCGGTTCAGGGGTTACTGCGCTCGATAATGTTAGTTTATTTCATTCTGTCGAGCAGTACTTTTAGACGCTTACAACAACAACAACAACAACAACAACAACTATTTCTTGTATCCTCCCTCCTCCCTCTTCCACCTCCAATTCCACCCACATTTGTGTAAATTGATCTGTATTCAATAATTAACATTTTAATATTAAAGAAAGGTAAAAGCTTACCAGCTCTGTTTATCTTTTATTGTAATTTCAACATTGTTTAAAAGCCTTAAGGTGAAACATTGGAAACACTTTTTGATTTATCAAGATAATCAATTTTTACGACTATTGAGAAAAAAAATCAAATACGCGAAATTCTCAATATTGACAATAAGTATTTAATGGTAATGACTTAGTCATTGTGGTTAAATAATCAAAGATCCAATGTATGCCAAGGCCTTTTGGTGAGCGTGCTCTCATTTTCCCTTCCAGTTCTACCCTTACTAGTGTGTCAATTAAAAAATACATACTATTAACTAGGATGGTTTATAAGATTTTTATTAGAGATAAGGCAGTTAAACCATGAAAATATTATGAAAAGCATGACATTTCCTTGGCCTTTACATATATATGTCCATGACTTAAGTTAATAGTACTTTATTGTTTCCTACTCCATTATAAAAAATGTTGTTTGAAATCAATTGACTTGAAGAAAATATAGCTATCACACATCTATTTCATTTTAACATACATTTGTATATGTTTTGATACGACAACCAATGCAACTTCAACGTGTTTCTAAATATTACAGGAATAAAGATAAAATTTAATAAAGAAAACGACAGAAAGTTTTAACCTATTTTTTAATGCTGCAAGGGGCTCAAGGTGTTCTAGTTCCGTATATTGCAATCTTTTACTTTCTACGATTGCCAAAGAAAAGGATTAGAAAAAAAATATCTTTGCGAGAATCATTTATTTACCTGAAGCAAAATAATAATATTATTCTGTACAATATGAACTCAATTCAGATTCTAAGTATGTGTCAATAAGTTATCATTATGGAACTATTAGAAGAGGACCAAATCACTAAAACTATACAGGCTAATCTAGGTAAGTTGGTATGTTTTGTAAAGTTTGCCAAACTTTGATCATTAAAATGTGAAGGCCCACCAACAAAATGGCTTCCAGATATACACAGGATAATCAAACAAAAACACATTTATTAAACATTCATTATATTCAAACCAATTCTTAGACATACTTTTGACATCAACTTTTTAAAACAAAGTGTCTAGTGGTGTTTGACAGATCAAAGTTCACAGAGAATGATCCTGTTCACTAATTGTAATTGTTATGCTTGGAAAAAAATGAATACATGTATGATGTATTGGATTTAAAGCCTTAAGGTCAGATCGGATAATTTCAAGTAGCATGTCTGATGAATTCCGCCAGTTTATAATACATTAGGAAGTGAAACAATAAGATTTTACTTCAATTTACAGATCTTTCTATTACGGTCATTTATATCCCGTCGAGAAAATTATTTGACATTATTGAAATAAAGTATATCCTTCTCCAGACTCCCCTGTTTACAGTTTCTCCTTTTATATATAATTATGTAAAGCCTTTTTTAATGGCATTAAATGCAGCAATGAAATAAACTTTTTTGTGGGAATGAACAAAAGTGAATGTATATGAAGTTGTTGGATAACTCTTGATACTCTAGTTTGTTTGTTTTTATTTTGAAAAAAATCACGACATTTAAATTCATACCTGTGTGGTTATTAAGGCCATCAGGTTTTCCCCAATAAACAGGATTTTAAACAATGAATATTTCTGAAAAAAAAAAATAATAATAGTTTTTTTTTACATATTGAATTATTTGATGACAGAATGTAGATGAATAGAAAAAAATCTACCAAAATCATTCATGGTTTCAAGATTTGTATGACAAAGATTTTCTTAGAAGGGGAGAGAAATCGAATACCCCAGTTTATGTTTGAAAAGGATCAAAATACAGGCTGCTTTTGCCAAGACCCGCTATTAGTGTATTGACCTGCATTGAATACATCTATAAAAACATAACATGAAGAATTATGTAGAATATTCCTTTTCAGGTGTTCAGTTACTTTGGTATTATAATATATATATATGTATATTTTTTTTAAATTTGTTTATTCCATATATATACTTGTCATGTTGTTTATGGTTAACACTCACAATATAAGCAACATGGTTCATTTGATTAGACCATTGATTAATCTTTATCATTAAAACAGAGCTAAAGATAAACTTCAACAGTGGGCTTGAAATATAAACCAGTCATATGAACCCCAAGAAAGATTTTGGTCTAGGGTATCATTAGATTCTAATTCACAGGTCACTATGATAAAAAATCACAATACATTTATCAATATTGTTGGTATCATTGTTATCATCATTATTATTATTACAATTTACAGTCTTTGTCATCAGTGTCGAAATGGACTAACTTTCATGATGTTATGAAAGTATTTAATTATCATTACTATAAGTATTTATTATTATAATTAAAATTTGTTGTAACGTTATAGATATGAATGGCTATATAGTGGATAATTATGTCATCGTTGTTGTTTGTGGTTTTTGACATTTTATGCTTCAATGTTCTTAAAAGAGCCAGTCATGATGTCCATTGATTGTTAGAAGTCTTTTGAAAGTATTATTTGTAACTTTTAGTTTCAAACTGTGAGACATACTTGTCAAGATCATTGAGGTCCAGTAATAAGCAAAGGCTTATTGTTCCACGAGTGAATACATATGATCACGCTATGGCGGTCCATCATTTTCATCAATTTCATTCAAAGTCTATGGAATAATCTTCCCTTACCATTAAAGACGAAGGAAACATTACCATCATTCAAATCATCTCTATAAACTTTTTTGTACCAGCGCCTTTGATTATTTAATAAAAAAGGCGCTATATAAATTGAACATTAACATTAACATTGTACAAGGTATGATGATATATTCTGAGAGTAATTTAGCACATTTGATAATCATAAACAGAGAGTACAAGTTAAGTTATGACAGGTTAAGTAAAGAGAATAACCTTTGCACAGATTGGTATAGTATCATAATAGAGCTGACAATATCTTTTATTATGTTAATGTGTTTTTTTTGGTTGAATTTTTTTCTATAGGTCTGGGAACTTTTGATGGCATTGATAATGGTGCACTTGATTTTGAACAGTTAGAAGAGTATATCAACAGTGCAAACCTGTAAGTATACATTTCAGTTTTTTGTATTGATAATATGATATATGATTTTATATATATATACAAAAAGAGTAGAACTTTAGACAAAGACATTTTGACAACATGGTCAAATATGTTGTCTATTATAATTGGAAAAATCATGTAAATAAAAATTCTTCATGGTAGAATGATGTATCTTAACTGTCTTGTAGTTCAACTTAAATTATTTTTGGACTCAATTGTCAGACAGTCTCTCTGGCTAAAATGTCAGGAAACTGCTGTAATTTCTAGGAGACCACACATATATTTTTGTTTAAAAGCATGAATGTTACTAAGAGTTTCAGAGGGAAAACAGGATTCTTTTACGGAATACATATATCTGCAGGGACCTGGATGAAGGAAGTATTCCCCTGCCCTGGTCCTGTCTTAATTCACACCTTCTTAGTAATGGCAATGTTAAAAAAAAAAGATAGCAACAAAGATTGTCACACATTGGGCCAATATATATAATCCAAGTTCAATTTTAGTTTACTCTATTGCAGGACGATTTCATAGTCTATGCTTGACCTTGTACAGTTTTAGTTGGGGTTTAGTTTTTTAGTAGAACAGTTCAGGTTATTTGATGATTGAAAAAATAGTTCAAACACTATTGTTTGAACTTGCTAAGGTAGAGTCAAACTGTTTTTCTAGGAAAAAAAGCAGTTAAACATGTAAAATGTAAAACAGGCTATTATAAACAGCTGGTCAGTACTTTTGTAAAGCTTTCCAAAAACATGCCTTTCTTCATGATTTACTATACAGCTGCAATGGAAGGGAAGCTAGCAGACAGTATTCAGTGTCTGCACCTAGTGTATGAAAAAAACATTAATTTGATTGCAGTGGAGTATCTTCTTTTTGATTTTTTACAATTGATAGATCATAAGAATTTATTGTAGCGATGGAAAATAAAGTGAAATAATTCCTCATGACCTTAAACATCTGTTGGCTTTTGTATTATTTGTTATTCTGATTTGATAGGAATTATAATGAATAGGCTTGTATGATCCATCATTATTCTCTTTGAAGTCAAGTCAGATTCATGGAATGTAAACAGAGGGGGGATGGATGTGTTCCTGAGTAAATACTCACAATGATAGACTGTGCATATACTTTTTGTAGTTGAAAACAATGTCTCTTAAGTCCTTGAATATTCATCTTTTCTGCTTAGTTGTATTGACAGCTGCCTAAATGGACAGTCCTTTGTTACATATAACAGAAATATTCTCCTCTAGGAAAAGGTAGCAAAATCCACAAATTGACCAGCTCTGAACATTTTCTAGGAGTGTTCATGGTGGGTTTTTTTTGCGCTATATTTTGATATAAATAAAGTAAAAATTGACACACATCATATCAGCCTGTGATGATAGATATCTACGGTAGAGAATATCTTAGCTGCAACAATACCAATGACATATCTTTATATAGATGTATCACAAAATGTTCAGTGCACATACATACATTATAGATACCAATATCAAGGCTTTATTCATTTGGCAATTTATTAAGTATTAATTAATTTGTCAGTTTTTCAATTCATTAATTTATTCGTTCATATTGATATAAATGAAAGAAGATTCCCAGGTCAGCAAACTCATTATACATGCTCAAACTTTGAAAAAAAAATATAGCCAATTTCGAGCCCATTTTCTCCCTCTATAGCAAGGAAATCAAGTGTATACATACATAATACTAGTAATATTGTGCCAAGGGCTCTACGTTCATCTTCTATTTAGTTATAGTATTAAAGATGATTTTTTTTTTATAGTAACTCAGAACAAAGAACCGTTTAAATCTGAGATGTAGTCTTGTAAATGCAATCCTTTTTTTTTCATTCCTCTTCTCATAATATATTGGTTTTTACTTGATGTAAATTTGATGATCTATGATGCATGCCTGTTGTATCAGTAAATGTTGTCATGGGTAGTGTGAAAATGATTTGTGGGCTGTGAACGCAGTACATTTGGCATATGTTACAAAGGGGGAAAAAATGAGAGAAAAAAACACATCATGCAGACGTAGTAAGTAGCTGGGAAGGAAAAAATGCATATGATTGTTTATTTGTGGTTAGCATCATGCATTCTTTTGATCATGTTATTGCATAAATATATAAGATATTTAACTTAGCCGTGAACCTCGATTTTTTTTTTGGGGGGGGGGGATGCTGTAAGGAAGAATGATTTGCAGAAAATTGAAGTTCTCTTTAAATGATTCTTATCTTTCAAATTGTTGATTCTATTTAACTTCACAGTACCGTTCTTAAATGTTGTTATTGGGATAGAGTAGCTGGCTAGTTTGTTGCAAAAAGTAATGAGCATGACCTTTGACTTCTACAGGAAGTAGGTCAGATTTCATAGGGATATCCTAGAGTGAGTCATTGGATCCACCCTAAAGTTTGAGACAGTTGAAAGTCCCTTCAAACTTCTGTATACTATACTTTGCATTACTATTCGATTTTTTGTGTATTTGTGCTCACATATTCACTTTTTGGGTGGGTAGGAGGGGGTGTATGGGGTTATATTTTGCTCTAGCATATTACACATCATGCCTGTTGGGTTTTTAAATTTTCTTATGGCATTCATTATTTGTCTGATTATTTAATTAATTAATTGATTTTAATTGATTGATGAATTGATTGATGGGATAGTTGATCGATTATTTATTTGGTAAATGGTTTACCGTTATAATTAAGTGATTGATCAATACACTGTGGATTGGTTTAGGCACTTACTCAGAGTACTAGCAAAGTTTACTGATTTTTTTTGTTCCCCCAAAACAAAAAAGAAATACAAAGTGACAGTGATAGCTATGTTAGATCGTTGTAATATACTAGTAGTGTGCTTCTGTGAATGGGTGAAATGACTTTCAATTTATTATCCTTCTAATGTCAGAATGCAAATACTGCTTCACTCTGAATGGTTGATATCACCAAGTGGGTGTGTTTACAGTCTTGTAGAAAGACAATTTGTAAACAAGCGATTAGTGGGTTGATTTAAATTTTGGGAATTGCTCTGTAAATGTAGTGTGCCATCAGGTTCTTTGTACTGGCCATTTGTCAAGGGACTGCCTAAAAATGACGGAATAATTACATTTTTATAGAAAATCCCAGAGAAAGTAATGCTTGGTAATCTTTGGCAGAGACATCAATGAAATGCAAAAAAAAAAAATCAATTCACAGAAATGGGTTTAGAGCTCACATTTTCCATTTGAAATTGATATTAGATTATCATGACAAGGCAAATTACAAATTGTGAGTAGATGGTATAAATCGTCTTTCATTCATACAGAAGAACTCTTGTTGTAAAGAAATTTACTTTTTTAACCTCACAATCATTGATGACATGTATAATGGAGAGGGTGTTTAATGAGAATTAACAACATGGGTTATCTCTAAATTTTCCTCCAATACCTTATTCCTTGAATTTATCACTATTGTCTAGACATAAAAGTGGATGAAAATTCTTTGCATGGAACAGAGGGGGCAATGAGTACTAATACATGATCTCTAAGAAAGCACCCGATACCCTAGTGTAGAAAAGAAGTAAAATACTACATGATAGGAACCATTGTAGTTAATGTGTAGATGAGAATAATTTTGAGTGATATTTCGTTCTGAAATAAAAAAAATATGATTATGCATACTATAGTGTAGGTACTACCGTACTAGTATATAATAGGATATGAAAGATTGGAACCTGATAATCCTAATAGGAATTATAGATAATTATGAATGAATTGAAGTTATACTGGAGAATTTTTTTTTACATTTGTTGTAGGGAAGAGTCGGTTAGTTTGAAGGTATTTTAAAATATTGACTACTACTCACTTATAAATCAGTTATCGCTTAAATCTTTCCAACAAAGTAAAGCCAAAAAGATCAATTCTGGATTAACAAATAATTTTTATTTCCATTCAAAACTTTTAAAATATATTTCTTACCTATTTATGGGCAATTGATTAATGGTCAAAGAAGTTTTATATTATATAAAAGTAAAACTTATTTCTATATCCTTTTTTATTAGTGAAGTGTCATTTCTTGATATTTTGGAACAATTTTTTACTGTGGACATGGTCCCTGTAAATAGATAACATCTTCTTAGAATGAGATTGGTACGAGTGTGAAACTATCCAAGTGTGATTATAGAGGTGAACTATATATAAGCTTGTGTAAAACTAACCAATCACAGATTTGCTTATAGCTACAGTATGGTTTTGACATTAGGCTTTTTGCATGTATGGTGAAGGCAAGGTAGTGCAAGGTACCACCAGTTAGTGTTTAGTAAGAGATGGCTTGGCAAAGTGAGAATGTTCAAAGTTAAACCAAAGAACACCTTCAGGTACTGGGTTCCATATTAACAAATGCATTCACAGGCCATTCCAGTACCTTTCCAACAGCACCCGCCTCAGAGGCAGCAGCCAACTTACTCTTTGGAAAATACGAATCAGAATAGAGGATTGACACAGGACCATTTGGCTCAGCCCCAGGGGCAGGGAGTTGGATATCATCATATAGCGCCGGCTCAATCTTGGGACAATCAGCACAGAGTTTTTTCTAATAGTGTTAATTCACATATTCCTCATAGTAACGGATACCAAAACCAATGGATGGCTGACTGTATCTATGCTAACAAACCAAGGTAGGATTTAAAAAACAAATCAACTCTCAAAAGAAAAAAATATACAAAAAACATTAGATCCTTGTTCTTCTTAACAACTTCAGATCTGTGGATCTTACTTTGATCCGGAATTCTTTCTTAGTGTAACTTTAGGATGAGAAATGACATAGTCTTGTAACTTATGAATTGTGGTTTTCTATGTCACATAACATCTGTCATCAAAGTGTGGCATCATTTTCTAAGAAATTTGTATCTATTACACGATCTCCTGTCTTTGGTGTTACATCAGAGTGTCAAATTTAATATCTGTCCCTTTAAATTAGGAGCATGTGTTTTGTAATGGCATGACCCATAAGTTACTCTTTAATCCGTTTTACAAAATATTAAAAAATAAGGTTGTGTACTAGTATAGATCATTTTGGGGGGGTTTTATTGAAAGGAATAATTTGATGATATTTTATTGTAAAGACTTCGGAAATAAATGAAAGAATCTCAACGAAATGGAAGCTGTCGATTCCAATCCACAGAAAATACTGTGAACATTGTAGGAAATTTAAAAAGAAAAATGATATCAAGATGTATTGTTATAATGTTTTTTTTAGATCAATAATAAGCCTCCACCAAATGACTAATATGTTGCTTGAACAGTCATTTGCTTTGACTAAGTTATTTCTAAGACTTGTAGAGTCACTAATTTGAAATGTATATGTTCTGGGAGAAAATAATATCTATGATGAAATTCAAGTCACAAACCTTCCACATTTTGGTTTGGATTATACTTGGTATTTTAAAAATAAGTTTTGAATTTTGCCTGTAATGAAGTCAAGTACATTGTAAAAATCTTCAGTTCATATTATATAGTTAATAAAACCTTCAGATTAACACAAATGTACATTTTAGGTGCATTTCTTATTATTACACACTTTTAGTAACATTTAAAAATTAGAAGGCTTATATTTTTGTAACTTTTTTTTCGTTTTATTCACTTCAAAAACTTTGCAATGATTTCACTCGGAACCTCTGTAAAAGGTAATTTTAGCATGTTGTAAAAGTGTTCTTTGTCATGTTTTTACATCTATATCACAATTTATGACATCAATAAAAGGTAGAATGTGGAATAACTAATCCAAAGTCTACTTCTCTATGATGCATATACATGAAAAAGACATTATTTTTATTACTGTTACTATAGCGATTATCAAGGCAAGGTCTTTCTCATGGAAACGATCCAAAAAAGGAAAGCAAAAGATTTGTGTCCCGTAAGAAAAGAAAAAAATCATATTGATTCTTAGTTCCATTCATAACGATTTAGGAAAGGTTTAATACTTTTCAGCACCATCTGAAAAGTTTTATCCAATTAAAATACTTAGTTTTATTTCATTATAAGTAATACTTTTTTTTGTTTGAAAAATAAGCTTCCTCAACAAGCAGGTTTTATTTTTGCTCTAAGTGGTATTACTGGGATTGAGGTACATATTCATATTGTGAAAATCTTAATTTTATTACTACTATATAGACAACTCACTAACTTCAGAATGATAAGCCCAAACAAGTTAGACTTCATGTATTTGTATATACCGTTGAGTGAAAAGTCAAGTGTGGTATTGATGAGATATTGAATTTAAAAAATAGAAAAAAAAGTGTGTTCACACATTGGTAGAAGAAAAATTTGATCAGCAGCAAGAGTAAAATTCCAAGTTTAATTTGTTGTTATATTGCCAGAAAATAATGTTGCATTTTTTGTCAGATAGACTTTTTTACTACATTACCTATCTCTCTACCCACAAATGTTTCATTCCTAGAAACTCCATGTGTTCTATGAAATAAATGCCAAGAATTCTTGGAATGGTTTTCATCCAAGTAGAACTCTTCCTTCAATGTAAGACAGTTGAAAAGGTTGTAAGTTAAGCGTGAAATCAGAGATATGGCTCAGTCCAACTTGAACCAACAGCTGATTGGTAGTATAGATAGAAATATATACTCAGAATTGGGACAAATATACAAAATCTGATGAAAATAATGATTTATATATCTGCACTATTTCAGTAATCACCTCCTTGTAAATTGTTATGAAGTTAATTGTAAAGATATGCCTAGTTTTTAAAATTAACTTTTTGAAAGTGACATTTTCTTTGAATATATATCGTTTTTTCTTTTGTTCCTTGTGCAAATTGATTTTTTTTCTTTGACAATCCAACATATCGTCAATAGCTCTATAATATGCATAACAGTTTAAACTTGGTTACAAATTATGATTTAGACTATACGCTGAAATTGATAAATTCACCTGTAGCTTAAGCCAGCAGGCATGTCAAGATTAATTGATAGTTAATGAGAAACCAAGAAGCTTTATTAG
This sequence comes from Pharyngocirrus eroticus, assembly GCA_033118115.1. Taxonomy (NCBI): domain Eukaryota; kingdom Metazoa; phylum Annelida; class Polychaeta; family Saccocirridae; genus Pharyngocirrus; species Pharyngocirrus eroticus. Next base: position 2,844 of record JAVSBT010192423.1, on the reverse strand, counting down.
CATAAATTTACATATTGATATACAGAATTATAGTTGTTATATATGGCTGATCATACAAATGATTTAAAAAAAAGTAAAAACAATTGAGATTTTATTGCTTGTTCCTGACTTGAAGGCGAACATTAGATTTGGACCATGGCTATATCCGTGGACAATGTCCATTTTGTTGGATCATGTTCTACAGCATTAAATTGGA
>JAVSBT010192312.1:0-13661 GCA_033118115.1 Pharyngocirrus eroticus | reverse complement strand
TTATGGTTGTTGCTATTTCACCATCTTTATTTCTGATTGGTCTTGATGTTCTATTAGAGTATCCACTGAGTTTTTTTATGTTTTGGTATACTGTACCTATTTGACCACACTGTGCTGCTTTGGCACAACAGCATTATTCAACAAATTGAATCACTATAAATTATACTGTAATGGCATCCCAGATATAGGTTGTGTTTCTTTGCAGACATGCTGACCTATAGTCTGTTTGTTTGTCAGTACACAAGGAATATCTAGCCAATATAAATAACCATTCCAATGGGCAAGCAACTTTTAGTTTTTAAATTTGTTTTTTACGCTTTTTCGATACATGCAATAATTTTCTCAAACGAGAAGCTTTCAAGCACAACCTATACCCTTTATCACCTCAAACTTTTAGTTTGCCTATAAACCTTTACAATATGATGGCAATATCAAAAATCATTTAGTGCTCTGATCATCCATACTAGTTATTCATTATAACTAAGCAATAAAAAGCTAACTTACTAAAAGATGTTTTTCTTTTTGAATACTATTCCAATGAGAGGAGTACAATCCCACTTTTTATAATCCCATAAAACACTGAGTGCCTACCTTCTGTATAAGGACTAGGTTGATGTAAAAATGTTTCTGATGGAAGCCAGGGTCTATAGGCCTTCCTCACCCAGGATAATCTGTCCTCTCTTTCTGTATTTCCATAATTGTTATGGCTTAGTCTACTTGAGCACCTTTTAGGACTAGGTGATCTCCCTTGCCTATCTGAATTTGTGTTATTTTTTGTACTGGTTGATTCATCACTGCGAGCACTATTAATTGTGCTGTCATTTTCAGCTTCTTCAGCTTCCTAACAAGTGATGATTGGTGGGAAAAAGATATAAAGTGAATATGTGATAGAAGTATATAGTGTATAAGGAAAGGTAAATAATAACTGTGAACAAATGAAAAAAATAAAGTCACTCTTCAAGGCAGGTTCTTGTGAGGGTGATATGATGGCTACAAAATAAAAATCATACACATGCAAGCTTGCTTGAGAAAACATCTGCAATAATCAAGATATGACTTGTCTAAAGCACTGATATCAATTTTATGAAATATCTCCCCAACAATTTTTTTTGTATAATACTGAGTATATGTTATACATCCAAAAGACATATTCATGCTAGAACCAGAATTTAATTGAGAAGGAACAATTGATCAATATATTTTTCTAAAAATGTGAAAACTAAATCCTTGAGAAATATATATATACATGTATTACACAAACGTATACATGTATATAATTATATATGTATGAATATTGCTTATGTTTTCTCAAAAACAACCAGGAATAATCAAAATACCCCAGACTCTAAAGAAAACAAAAACAAAACCCTAGCGATAACATAGGAAAAGCATGTAAAAGAATGCACTCTTGACACGCATACCGTCAAGGGCGCAACTAATGAAGGGATTGGAGTATGGAGTTGCTGATTCTGTGAAGGCGTCTGAAATGGTGCAGGTACTGGCATTACCTTTCTTTTGGCTAGTATTACTATCAGTACTAGATTCTGCTTCATTCTCCTCATCAGAATATATTGGCTGCAATTAAATATTAGTATGAAAGAAACGAGAAAGTATTTATGATTAAAATTGCACGTTAATTAATATATCATCTTATACATGCTGTACCAGGCAAGAACTCAATACAAACTTTTCTGTAAGACCATTAGCAGGTCATATAAACATTAAATTGGGTCACCAGAAATAAAAACAAAAACTAATGCACCTATGCATTATAATTCAGTATATCCAAGAACTAAAATTGCTGATTGGATAAAGTGTTTCTTCAAGCAATAGAAGGCTTTGTTGTTTTCTCATCAATTATATTCCAAAAATCTTAATATATTAATTCGGTTAAAAAAATAGGAGAATAAATATCTCCAATAAATTGACATTTTTTTGCACCAACAATATCTTTCGTTTGTATTATATAGAGAATTTCTTGTTATGAACATCATAATTGTATTCTCAAACAATCACTATCATGACATAAAAAATCTTTTAATAATCTACAACCAACATTTTTCACAAAAAATGGACCATGTTTTCAAGTGTGTCACATTTTCATGGTTTGAACTGACATAATCTCATACAAATTCTCATATAAATTTTGTTCAATTTCTCTTGATTAGTACACATGCAAAAAGTGACACATTCTCAAGACTAGGTAGAACAAAGTAACAATAATATTAATAAAGAAATGGGAAAAGTTCTTATGATGTATTGTGGTGAACAAAGTTTGGGATTGCATTAGAAAAAAATTAAGATAAAAAATGGTAGAAAATCGTACACTTTCAAAGGTTACAAAAAGTGTTAGTAGATTTTTGTGGAGAATAATTGCGATTAGTAAAATTCAAAATATTTCATGCTCACTTAAACATGAGAAAATTGTTGATGTTTAGTACATTGTTCTTTTATATGAATGCAATTCACAAGCTGGACTTTGAACAAAAATAGAACAAATGATACATTTTATCAAAATTGAATGATTCAATAATTCAAAAATATATCATTAAATAAACATGATTTTTCAATCTCGTGTTAAAATGGCTTCAATGGTCTCTAGGCAAAACACCTACTAATGTCTTTATTTCTACAAATGAGTAATGAAGTTAATAACCTGAAGAACCTGTTTGCGTTAGTCTATTTATGTCATTTGTGAACAGTTCATAATAGGGGACTTAATCAACTCCAAAAGTGTGTCTAACTAAGCCATTGTGAACAGACTTACTTCAAGTCATTCAAAGCAATATGAATTTGGATTACGGACCATTCTTTAACAATTAATTACAATTTCAATGAAGTTTTTTATAAAGAGACATAGCGTGGCAAGAAAAATTATCTGGACACAATCATTTTCGTTTTATTCTCTTAGAACAGAAAATTATTTCTGTATTTGCTGTAACTGTAACAATGATAATTTCATAAAATCTGAATTGTTTTTGATAACAAAACAAATTTGTCTTATACAATAAAACACAATTACTATAATCATAACCAAAATTCGATTTCAATAATACATCTACAAAATGTTATGAAGTCTATAGATGTATATTTTTAATGCTCCGTCCTCATGTTTTTTTCAAACATTTAAATGCATTCATAGAAAGAAAAAAAAAAGCATTTCTGCAGAAAATGTCCAGGTGTCCAAACAATTTTTAGCACTACTGTAGAGAAGAGGTTATGACAATGTAAATATTGGAAGTGATTGGGTGGAGTTGAATAAAAATTTGAAGACTGTAGGATTCAGTGAATAACACTACCTCAAAGCCATAAAATCCCCTAAGTATTTTCAGTCTATCTAGAAATGTAAATCTTTGCTGAAAGAAAAATGTTTTGTTAAGTTGTCATATTAAATATGATTGGAATAAAATTAGATTCAAATTAGGTATATATCAATTCAGCTGAAAATCCATTTCTGTGTAATTCAACTTCTTGTGCCAAAGAGAAATTCAGCCCAAAGTGGACTACGTTGCATGCAAACACAACTAGTGGTTTTAAAGCTTTATGGAAAATATATAAAGAACCTGCCACTTCAGTTAGTGCCATTTCTTAATTTTACACCATTTACACAAGAAAGTGATTCCTATTTACATACAACAAGGATGTATGAACAATGGGTTTTTCTCTACTTGTGAAAGCAATCATTATCAAAAAGAAACTGTTGACCTATAAGTGAAAATTGTGGCTTACCTTTACTTTTTGTTTCAATAAAACTTCATCTGCCCTACACTGGCCAATTACATCTGTAAATCAAAACATTGAAATATTAGCCAAAAATTCCACAAAACCATAACATTATTAAAAATGTATGGAATCTTCATACTTCCAAATTAAGCTCATTAGGCTTGCTTTAGCTTCAGCCCCATAGTGGTGGGAGAAAGATATTGGTATTGCAGTATGGGCAAATACATTTGCCAATGAATATGTGTGGAGGCATGGTGGCCTAATGTATAAGCCCACTGTAATTATAATAATTCATTTCTTTCCATATGGAAACCAGAATAAGTCACTTGAATTCAAATAAACTTAGTTTGACATGGAGCGATTTTAACAGAAAGAAATATCGTGGTACTTGAAAACAGAGTAAGGAATTTGATCTACTATAGTAAATTCTACAATAGCTAAATCTTCTGACCTACCATTAGTTCATCTAATTTCAAAATCTAGTAATCCATTCTTCTTGTTACATATATTACATACCTTGTAAGTATCCTTCCCATGTCTCAACATCATCCACACTCCCAGGTTCAACTTTGACCCTAGTAGACTTATTATAATCATTCACTAATCGATTGACAATTTGCCGTTCATTCATGCTCCCCCTGTACGCGTGGAACATTTGTAATTTCTTAGTCTGGTTGATTAATTTTACAGCCAGTCTTTTTTCTTCAAATATCCTGACACTTTCCTGAATTTCATTGCGTAGTCTCCTACGACCTACTTGTGTCTTTGGCCTTGACTTTTGGCTCCTTCCAACAGAGCCATCTGTACTCTCATTTTCATCCTTTGTAGGTTTTTTAGATCTTCCTCCATTATTTGCTGCAGGTTTATTATTTGGTACTGTTTGTGGTCTTCCATTCTTTTGAGGGGTTGGTTTTGAATTTTGTTTTGCCACACTTCTTATGTGCTGTGCATATTGCACTGGTGGTTTTGCATTGTCTTTTTTGTTAGCTTCAGGAGAGTTACCTTTGTCGTTAGTGGATTCTTTTGCATTTGATTTTTCAGAATCTTTAGTATTGGTTTTTTCAACACTTTCAATATCTGAGTTAATTGGAGTGCTATCACTTTTACTCTCTACTTTGGCTTCTTTACTTTCAATTTCACTTGTACTATCATCTGCATTACCATTTTCTTGGTCTTGTTTTTCAGCTTCTGCTTTTCTTGGGCTCTCCTCTGTTTCTTTCTTTTTTGGACTTTTCATGTCTTCTTTATCCCTGGGACTTGTCTTATCTTTGGTTTCCTTTTGGCTATCACTGCTCTCTGTTTCCTCTATTTTCTTTGGCTTCTGTTCTTCTTCCTTTCTAGGACTTGTACCTTCTTTCTTGTTTTCTTCGAGTGATTTCTCTTCGGCCTTTTCAATGTTATCCTCTCCTTTCTCTTCTACATTTTTATTTTCATTTTCAGCCTTTTCTTCTTTTTTGTTGTCTGTTTGTTCTTTTTCTTGAGCAAACTTTTCTCCCCTTGTACTTCCTTTTGATTTCAAATACTGTGCACACTCTCGATTATTTTTCAGCACTGCAGTATCATATGGTGAGAGTGATTGTTTCTAAACATAAAGCAGAAGTACGAAATGTCATTTAAGACGCTCTGGAATCATATTAACCAAAACAACTATGTGCAACAGTACTAGCAAAGTATTTGATTAATTCATATGACAAATATTCTAATTCATAAAATGTTCCAAAATATCCTTTGTCCTCTTGTTGCCTAGCAATTTTTGTTGTAGTCAAAGGTAAGGGTAACCAGAATAATGGCTTGAATTTATCTAAATTCAACTCTTCTTGTGTTTCTATTGATATCTAAGCAAAGAGTCTAAGTAACTTGTGTTTACTTTATCAAAATGCAAATAAAACAATCTACTCTTGAACTTTTCAAACCTTTTTTCATGTCAATGAAGATTGAAAGATATGTAAACATCAAACCATGCAAAATATTTGTTCGCCATTAAATGCTATTACATTTTAAAGTCAGTGGAGAATTTAGTGACTATTCTTGTAAACTAAAATTCAATTTAAAATTCAGTGAAACAGTACTTATAAACGCTCTTGTAACTTTAAAAAAGTCGTTTTTAAAATGGATCTTCTTTGGATTTGTATGAAAATCAATGTTAATCAGGACATTTTATAGAGGAGACGTTGTGTAGGTTCCCAAAAATGCCATAAAAGCTTGTCAACAATACCTTTTGTATCAAATGTATCGAAAACTGTAGTATAGATCTATTGAATAAAAACATGAAGAAACTAACCTTATTTGTCATGAGTGAATTGACATTTGCTTTGTAGTTTTCTACCAATAATTTACAAAGTGGAAGATTGTTTGTGAGAGCTGCTACGTGTAAACATGTCCTTCCATCCCCATTGGCGATGTCTACATTTTCATTTTTACTATTCTTTGTTTGTTTTCTGAGTTTCAAAAGTAAGTCAACAGTCTCTGGAATTGAAAAAAAAAGAGTCATATTTCTTCGCTATTTCTTGAAAATCTTAAAATGGTTGAATGTTAGCTATAACAGGCCTACATTGCAAAATACCCACACCACTTGTTCCCACCCTAGATCATGTTGACCGACAGGTATTTCTACACTGTCTTGCATATTTTATTTTGTGTCTTTCTTTTTTTGTTTATGAGAATGTTTAGTAGCATACTAAATATAATTTCATGACTACATATTAACTGATTTATGTCCCTGTGAATTGAAGTATGGCAACATGAAATTATTTGTAATCAGTTAATATGCTTCCAAGACTATGTTTTACTATGATTTGACTTACCCGTTTCTTTGGCTAATGCTGCTTCGTGTACTGGATATTCCCCTTTACTATTTTTTTGCCAAAGGTTTCCGTCATGGCTATGCAAGAGTTTTATGGCCTGATTTGATCCTCTGGCTGCCGCACAATGAGCAGGACTAATAAAGAATATTCAAGAAATCATATGACCCATAATAATCTATTTGATTTTACGAGCTGTTAACTCATTAATATAGCCCTATATTACCTTTTTTTCAACAATGACTATACTATTTCTCGCTTAATAAAATACATTAACCCTGCGCCATTAAAACGTATATGATATCCTTCCATTATTTCTTTTATTCAACAAGGATGATTCTCATGAACTATCTGTAAAACAAACAAGAGTGGCTACCTTCTTCCTCTTTTGTCTAAATGGCTTGGATTAGCATCTTGTTCCAACAGCATTCTGGCACAGGGTGTATGTCCCAAAGTTATGGCATAAAACAAAGGAGTACAGCCATTTTTGTCCTGACAGTCCACCATACATGTGTGTTGTAGTAAAGCTTTGATACAGGCTGTAAACCCCCTAGATGCACTGCAATGCAAGGCTAAAACAGAAAGGGAACATCTCATTGAATTAAATGTGTCGAGTACCTTCTGCTCAGATCTGTTCTTAAACAACCAAAATAATTTGTACTTTCAATATCCATATTAAATATCATGTTTCAAGTCATATAATATTTAAACAATTTCTGGGGTTTGAATCTCAATAGATGGATATAAATTATTGCAACTTTACCAGTTAATCCATCTTTATCTGTTGATTCAATATCTGCACCAATTTTGATCAAAGCATCACAAGCTTGGGGACTTCCTATCAAATAGGAAAAAACATGTCTTTTGTATGTTTTTCTTAAGAGAACACATTTTAAGTTGAAAGAAATAATTCCCATCTCAAAAAATAATTCTGTACAGTAACATTTCATTCATCATTGTTATAAAAATCATATTTAATGGTAAAGTATAGGTAAATTAATATGGTGAAAATAATTAGGTTTCTCAAAGTTGAAAATGGTAAATCAAAAATACTAGACTGTACACTTGCCAATGATATCTTGACAAGAAGGATGAACATATAAATGATTATTTACTTTATTTTAAAGCAACACAAATCCTATACAATATAGTGCAATAATAGCACAGACATATTAAATTATGTATGAGCAGACACACAGGTACCCGATACCTTATTTCAATGAATATGCTTGTCTATTTACATAATTATTCAAAACGAGAATAAAATAAAAAATCAGGTCAGCACAAATCAAACAAACCAAACAAAAGTACTTAAATATTAGCTTTGATACAACGGTAAAAATAAACATACCTTAAGAGAAAATGAATAAATAGTATAGTTTGCAAAACACATATCTTGATGACATTTACATTTCTATTCAAACTATAGCATAGGATTGCTTGTTCAAATATTGTTATTACCTGAACTGGCAGCCCATAACAATGGCTGCCTTTCATCTTGGTCCAGAGAATTAATTGGAACCTTTATTTCAAGAAGTTTTTTGAGCATCTGCATTCCTAGTTCTGGATCTGCCCCTTCTCCAGTCACCCCACACATCTGCGCTGCATAGTGGATGGGATAAGCATTGTGACTGTCAGGTACAGAAAAACTGGCACCTTTTGCTACTAAGACATCAACCAATTCTTCATGGCCACAAACTGAAATTGGCATAGATGTAAAATATTCAATTAACAAAATGTCTGTAGATAATCAGGAAACACATTGCAAATGATTATGACAGTGATTTTACCAAATGGGATTGGTCCAGGAAAAATTAAGAAAGTGGGTGCATCTCATATCTACATAATATAGAAATACATAATGCTAGAAGACATTGTATATCAAATGTTGTTAAATTCAATGTAATTGACCTTGGGAGTAACTGTAAATTAAGGTTGGTTGGTTGTTTTCTGAATGTCCATCTGTATAATTGTGCCCAGTAAAAGATTTATTTTCTAATAAACTTTCATGTTATGGTTTAATTCCATTCATGTCATGCCATACATGCAAGGTTTTTAAAAATAATCTTCTTTCAGCATCATTCTATATTTTTATATTGCCTTCCATGTCTACTCTTTTGTTGTGGTTACTAAGATGTAGCTGTGTTATAGAATTTTTTAGATAGCATGTAGTGATTCATTTTGAACCCTCATCAGGGAAATCAAACTGAAAAGATGATGGTTAATTTAATTTACTTAAATCAAAGAATACATTGTATGACCTGGCATCTTGTTAATTATTCAATATCATACTTCCTCTTCTTAAGATCTTGCAGAAAGAAGATTTCATTCCAACAATCACCAATGACTGATCATTTCTTACAGCAGACATGCAAGGTGAAAATAAAGGTGTCCCGCCTGCACAGACTATGCTTTCTATAGTCTCTTTATACAAACAAGTATATTAATCATTGCAAACTTAATTCATTGTGTTACAAAATCTACTAAAAGAACCGTTAAGAGTAGCATTGGATAATTAATCCATCCAAATGTATTTATCTCATGCAATTACCTAAAGCCTACTCATTATACAAATATAACACAGAGACTATTTTAGAATAGAACTACAGTATGTTAGAAACAGAAGAGGATTATAGAATATATTTGTAAAAGAAAAAAAAGTAATTAATTTTCTAACCCACTGATTCTTCTCTATGTAGAAATATTCTGTTACGAACTAATGGTTACAACCCAAAACACACAATTGTTTGAACCCTTTCAAAACTAAGCTTGTGAATTTTTTATGACTTAAAACACTACTTTCTCACAAAATGTCAGCAGTTTCATTGATTTTATTTACCGCAACTAAGGACTGAATCTATTTGGAGACACATAAGGTGTAAAGGGTATGACATTTGGGTATGCACATTTTATGAACTACATAAAAAATGTACAACAGAGAAAATGTTGACTGTATAGTATGTAACACTAACAACCTGAATGTGATAGCCTGTATGGATCATCTGGCAGCCACAGACCTACATGAATGCCTCTATGATTACCCCCCCCCCCCTTTGTTGAAAATAAGTACAAAAGAAACCTAGTAACCAGGAACAAGTAAAATTCTAATAAGAGACTTACCAGTCGCCCAATGGGCAGCAGTATGGCCTTCATTGTCCACTTCATTCAGGTTAGAACCATGTTTGAGAAATAATTCAATCAATGGTAAATTACCAGCAATGACTGCAAGCTGTAAGGCAGTGTATCCTTCATTGTCTTTACAGTTAATCAGTGATTTCTCTTGGTTCAATAATAATTCGGAGATTCTTGTCTTCTCATTCTCAACACAATAATGTAAAGCAGTTTTTCCAGTGTAATCTTTAGTTGATACAGAAACCTATTGGGAGAAAAAGAAATGAAAGAGAGTGAATCACCTTGGATCACTTTTATTTCAAAATGATTATCGCTAATTTTATTGTATCTGTCTTTCAAACAACTTTATTTAATGCATGTAAATCTTAATAAGATACTACTAACTTATCTCTTGTACAAATGGACTTGAGAACCCTTTTTCTTAAACTACCAGTTGAATCAATCCAGATTTGCAACATATGTGTTTAATGCTGAATATCTATAAAACTCAAAACAATATTCTAGTTACCTTTTTCGATAATAATGCTTTGACGTGTTCAACCTGTTGTCTTTGACATGCCAACATCAATGCTGTTGCCCCCTCTTCATTTTGTACTTCAAGAGTTGCCATATCTTTCACGTTATTGCAAATGGCCTGAATGAAGGAAGACTCTTCAATGCAAGCAGCTTTATGTACAACTAATTTTCCTCTATGATCAGGTATATTGGGCAATGCTCCATGTCTATAAGTAAAGATATAAATGTGTAAGCAAACAATTCCAAAATAGGTACATAAATTTCTCATCTGCGAAGTCTGAAATCAGTTGGATAGCATAAATCTCAATACAAGTTACAAATCATTATTATTTTTCCAGTTAAGCTTCTTATCTGTACAAAACTTTATAATACTCTTGTAAAGAAAACCTTGTCTGCTCACACACACATTGAACCCCTAATGAGGAATTCTTTTCAAACAATGAACTATAACAGCCATATAGAAAAACGCTTATAAATCTCTAACAATCCATGTTTCAATGTTTAAATCATTTAATAATTCTTGGTTAGTGTTACTTCATATTTGTTTGCAATCTTTGGAACATATACCAGCTAACAATAGGCCTACAATCACATTTTGTGAAAAATAAAAATGAGGAGAATAACATGGCTATAATGGAAAACCAATAAAATAATAGGAAAACTTATAATGACAGAATAAAGTAAAACAAATCCATAACCAAACATACATGCTAAGGTCTGGGGCCAAGTATATATTTCATCACTTCAAAATATCATTAGAAAATCTCACTTTAAAAAATGTATCACTGTAATAAAGCCTCACATTTTCTATAACAATATTTTCATCTAGTATTTCCAAAAAAAAAAACATTGTTCTTTCTAGCTTTTTTTAAGTGTCCATAACCTATACCTATGATGTTTAAGTGTTTCTATTTTGTATTTTAGAAAATAAGTATTAATATTTATTCTTTCTCTATTAGTCAATGCCTAGTACCTGTACTACATTTTCTGTTAATAGCAGACAAAAAATCTGAAGTGTCCAAAGTAAAAAACAATGTCTCAATAGTCAAAGCTCAACCTTAAAAGTACCCTCAATTATAAATAATGGCCTAATAAGTTCAAATAAAGTATAATAACTCTGAAAATCATGTTGCTTGATTTATTATCAAGACAAATACATGTTGTTAAATTTTTGACAATCTTACGATGTCATCTTCAGAACATCGTTCACATAAATATGACAACTAATATCCCTTTACTATTCCTGATATTGATACAAATATATCATTTACCTGTTTTTATAGTTAAATAAGTAAATCCCTGCAAAACTTAAGAAGTGACGATTCAGCCCTTGGCAGTATTGGAAAGTTTTCTATTCAATGTAGTCCTTTTACTTGCTATGAGCAGCATGTCCACATGTATAATGTCTATTGTTTACCAAATATCTAGTAACTATGTAGATAAGCAAGATCTACTATGCTCAGGAAGGGTGAAATATTGATTGTAGTGAATCAATTGAACTCAATGTGTCTCAGAGATACCCATGTGAGCATCTAAAAAAAACAACTATATTTAATTATCATTATTCCCCACTGGCAAGAATTTTTTTCATTCCTTTTTCCTTACATGAAAACTCTTCCATGCCTCGCTGCTTAATTTGTGAATGTGAATGTGCATGTGGTATTTTTTTTTAGAAAATCCAAATATGCTTTTTTGTTTTTGACTCTGCAAGTCCACTTGGATATGCCTTTTTGAGTTAAACCAACCATGTTTTATTCTGTAATCATACCATATATGTTGTTGACTGTTTATAAACATATATCATCCATTTTTTCAAAGTGGTCCTATTGTTATGACATACTTTTAGTTTCTAGGGAAAGTGATCTTACAATCAAGAATAATGACAATCATGCTGTATCTAAGATGACAAGATTCACTCTTTTGTTACCACAAATACATTCAGCCAAAAATAGAGATATTTGTTAAGAATTTCATTCTGTCTGTACCATTTCAACAGACATTTTATGATGGAAAACTATTAAAAAGTCAATAAACATACTCATTTTCTATGAATTATAGATCAACTTGCTCTATTTTAAAATACATTTCAACTGTAACTAGAATACATTTCAACTTGAATTAATTCTATTCATTTAGCCTTAACCTATCATCATGTACCAGTCTTCCACAGTTATAATAAGAACTTTTTCCAATAGAACAAAACAAAATGATCATTATACATTATTTCTACTTTGAAAGTTCATATCATATCATGAACACTTATGACTTCAGGGACATAATTCAGCAAGCATTTTCATATCTAGTTTAATAAAAGGGGAAATACATTTTGATAGCAAACATGGATGTTATAAATGCTGACAATTAGTCCAAGAGCTGAGCATAATATCATTCTTATAGTTCATCTATTATTATTCAAAAATGATTCTTCTAGTTTGCGCAATTTTTCAATATATTTTGGAATGAACGTGTTCTGCTTTGAAAAGTGTTGGAGTGTTGCTAAGGTGGATACCCATTGTTTATCACATATTTAAATGTTGGATAAACAATGTTCTTTTTTCCCCCAGAAATCAAGCTATAATTACTATAAAAATACAATACATGGATGTTGAATACTTTTGTCTGTTATTTTGTGCCACAGTCATCTAAAATGTAAACTAATAAAGTATTCATCAAGTTATTCAAAAAAGGCATGTAAAAATAATGGAATCCTACATTTGTGTAAAGTGGAAACAACAATGGTTTAGTCCAGAAATAATGAATGTACTAAATATACTATTCATCAAGAATTTAAAGTCACACACAAGGATAGAAGAGGGGTTTTCATATTACTTTCATTCTTACTCTTCTTCTACTTTCATTACACATATTGGAAACGATCAAAGTATACATTTTTGGCTTCAGAGCCATCTATGTAACAAGTTGATATCTTCACTCAAATTTCACTGCAGATTCAAGATTCAAGAAATAAAAAAATAAAAAAAGGTGAACACTAAAAAATAAATTTATTCCCCAAAAACATCATGTATGATAAAATTGTAAGAGAATAAAAGTATGGTGAAAACCCTTCTTCTATCCTTAAAGGTAAAATTTGAATTACAAATTCTAGTTTATAACATCAATACTTGATAAAGCAGTATAGAGTTCACAGGTTGAATAAGATCATGTCCACGTCACAAATTTCCTCTGAACTAACAGTTTGTACAAAAGAGACAAACACAACAATCACATATTGCTGAATGCCAACGAACTTGATTGTAAACATAAATAAACAGAAACTTGTCATAGGATCATTAATATATTCACAAAGTTATATACATAGCTTTAAAAAGGTTTTCATAAAAGAAGGCTACATGTATGCTGAGAATAATTAATGATCATTTTAAAAAAAATGCATGATGTTTAAAATGAACTTTAGTAGAGTCAAAGTATGAAAAAAAGTAGGGTAACCCAGAACAAATTGCAAGAAAACGTTTTATAACTTTTTCCTGT
>JAVSBT010192200.1:2725-21516 GCA_033118115.1 Pharyngocirrus eroticus | reverse complement strand
ATTTATCAGAGAGGATAAACAATTTCATACAAATGTATAAGTCACAACACACCAGTTCAGATAGAATTGATCAAATGTTGCTTTTTAAAGAAATTTAGCAAAAATCTTTACATACAAAGTTACTTTTTTTTCCACAAGTTTTATTCATTACAATCAACAACATAACAATTTAATATAATGTATCATGCAAAAGCTGTCACAACATCCATTCCACTACTTCACAACAATCAGACAACACTTATCAACTATCAGTGCAATAAGTCGGTGCAATAAGTTGCTTTAGGTTTCAGGTGCTTCCAAAGGGAAATTATGGGCAAATTAATAAAAATCTTATCACCAAGGGACATTAAAATATAGAATGTCATGCTCAATTCAGTTACTATTAGGTGTCAAAATATTTCAGCCAAATTAGCTGCAAAATTAGATCTGTTTATCAATTCAAATATTTTCCAAGAAAGGCTTTTCTGGGCTTGATGAGAAATTATATAAGAAAAGCAAAATAGAATGACATTCTGTAAAAAGAAATCGATTTCTTTCAGTATTACATACAACAATAAAAAGGTGTCTTTGTTAGTAGGTTTGACTAAAACATGCTTTGTTAATATCAAAATCTGTGTTAGTTTGGACCAAAGCTTTCTTGAGGGATTTCTACCATATCAACTCATTGCAATGATGTATGCTTCATCCACACCACCCACCAAGATATGCACAATTAGGAATGACCACAGCACAGGACAACCACTCGAAGGCATGTACACCAGCAAAATGGTATTGTTTTTGTAACTCCTAGAGAGATGTAGGGCCCAGATCCATTCCAAACAGGGGTTATATGTGTAGTTGGGGCAATCAAATCTTAACTGGTAATTTGAAGAAAGCCTTCATTTATCCAAGAAATAAATCGTGATGATCTTCAACATGCTATCATGCATGACTTTAGTTTTGCTCAGAAAGCCAGAATTATAAGTGCACTTTGAAGAATGTTATCATAGGAAAGAATAAAAAGGTGATTTAAGCTAAGTCCAAAAACTCGGACATTTCAAACCGTAGAACCAAAAATTGTTAAGATACTTTTTTTTCAGAGCCCACACTATCATCCCTGTATTGTAGAATGGACCAGTCCCACACAACTACGCCTACCTGTGACTAGGAAAAGGACTGTTCCAGCAAATCTACCCAGTTGGCTTACCTGGCGAAGCTTTTAAACGCAACTGAATTAGGATTGATGCACAGAGGTATACGATTGGTCTGCTGTTGTTCTAAGATGAACTTGTGTAGCTTGTCTGAAATGCAAATAGTTAGCAAATGGAATCATTTTATTTATCATTCAAAAAATGGAGCTTTAATCCGGAGTCAAATAGAGGTGTAAATCTAGATAGAATTAGGAATTACACAATATTCTTTAGATGCAGATTATGGACTCTGCGTTGTGCTTATCCCAAATTGGTGAAAACATCTTTTGTTTTTTTGCGTTTGATAGGGGTCTTCCTTACCTTTGACTTTGAGAACGGATGTGAGCTCGTCTTCAAATGCGTAGCTAAAGGGTTGCTGACAAATGGGTTCAAAATCATTGGTGTACTGCCTCCCCGCTGGAGTTGAATGACAACATTTACACATACAGGAATGGTATCTTAATCTTCCCTCATCTAAGTAAGGATGAGCTAAGGCATCTGCTGCGTTTATCCTTTTGTCCTAAAAAAGAGTAAGAAAAATTGAACATGATTCTTCATTTCTAGAAAATAATAATGTCATTCATCCTTACAGAAAACACTTACTTAAATACAGAAAAGATTTCTATACTTGTCATACTCATGCCCTCAAACACTGAACCATATGCACTTTTTAATTAAACAGAACAAAAGGAGAAGAATGAGCTTACAGGGTTGAACACAAGCATTCTACAGAGTAGATGTACGGCCTCATGTGTGGCCTGACCAGATAGTGTGTAAAGTGCTGCCACGGAAGGTGCTTTATGCGCTTGACGTAGAACATGTGTTTTGGCCCCTTCACACGCACTGCGCATGTCTTCTAAACTTGGTGTACCTAACAGCTCTGTTATGAGATCAAGCTGGAGAGAAAAAAATTAAAAACAAGGTTACACTTTGACAAGACATAATAAATGAATACAGCACAAGAATATTATTTAAATTGACATGCAACTTTCCATGGAAAGTGTAAAATAAACAAACGAATGCTGCATCTGTAGATAGAATAAATAATGTGACTGTGGCTTACCTGTTGAATTGGACTTTGGGCTTGGAAGAGAATTCTTCGACTAAGTAATTCTGCAAATATACAGCCTACAGACCAGATGTCAACAGCAGAGGAATAATGCTTGGTCCCCATCAGTAATTCTGGGGCTCTGTAATACTGTGTGACCACTTCTTGTGTCATGTGACGTCCTTTGTCAGGCTCATCTATTCTTGCAAGTCCAAAGTCACAAATCTGAAACATTTACAAGATTCAGAATTAGATTCACTTATACATCACTTTGTGTTGATGATCTCATTATTACATTTACTGACCCAAAGGCATACAAGCATGTACCCAAATAAAAGCTTGTATCCTTGCCAGCAGTGCCAGCTTGTTGTATCTACAAAAGTTAAGATCATCTATTTACTCATCAACATGACCTTGTACTGGTCTAGACAAGAAAAAGTTTCAGATAGTTATAACAGTTTTGTTTTCCTTTCTCTCAAATCAATAAAATATGATGCAGAATGTAAAGGTACGACACCTTTAATCAAAGCCAACCTAAAATTCCATTCCCTTTTCCAACTAATGACAGATATGCTAATAATTACATTTCCCAAAGATGGTTAGCATTAGACCAAATGCATTTTAAGTGAGAGAACCATCTAGTTGTGTAAGCCTCCATTTGATAATAGTAGCAGATCATGACATACCGTAAATTCAACCATATATAATCCAAAGCATGGAGGAACAGTATACTAAACAACACTAACACTTTAGCATGTAATCAAAGAACTATATCTCTACAGACATCAATAAAAACCTAGCTTATGTAGCGGAGGACACATGGGTTGTAACTATTGATTATTATAGGTTTCTTTTCTACCATTAGCATTTTTTGGTGGAACTTTACAGCAGAGTAAAAGAATTCCTATTCCAATTGATAGTGTATCCATAAGTGGTAAGGCAAAAATGATGCTGGTTTGATTTCTACTATACCACTAAAGCAATGCCAATGATATTTCATGGCAATCTTCAAACTATAAATTAGGCAAGTAAAAAACTATTCATTCTTATGCTATTTATCATTCAAAAGCTACCAAGTAAGTCACTTAGCAGATATGTGAAACTTGATTCCAGTTATTCTACCCAGCAAAAAGACTAGGCTGACATGATTTCAAAGAAGGGATATACTACAAAAAAAATTGTCCCACCACAGCAGATCAATATTGTTGGTTTTTGACAATATTTTACTTCTGTCCCACCAAGAATTTAAACAATGCTTCTGTTGAGTTAAGACATGGAAAAATTACAATTATTGTAGTTTGACCCATATAATATATACCATACAATGCACCAATGCAGACAATAATCTAGTCTTACAGGTTTTGTAAACCTTACAGTATAAATAACTATCCATATACATTCTCAGCACAAGTGCTTGTCTGGATACAGCTCCCTCTAAACACCAAGAGTGAAATGGGTGTGGTATAGAGTCGTGCAGTAATTTTAGCATTACTGGTAATATACATACACATAATGCAGGACAATAACTTCTATATTTGGAATATCTATACAAGATTATATCTGTAACAAGTCTTCACTTCTAGTTTAGCTAGATTGGATGCCCCATTGACCTAGCTGTAATGCAAAGTGTTATTTTCTGACTTTGGTTGTGGGAAAAGCTAGGAGCTCTGGAGCAAAATGAACACTCTGACAACATTTGAAAACTGATAGGATCATCTGACAGAGTGCTGATGGATCAATATTGCTTTCGGGTTCAACTCAAAGGCAATAGCAAAAGCACTGCAAATTCATAATTGTCACTTTTATTCATTGCTTATCAGTATTGTCCTTTGAAATAGATTCTGTCTGGACTCAAATCTGACAGAGAACAAAACCATAAAAACACAATGACTAAATTATTCACTTTCTAATTATTGCAAGGTTATCTGATATTAATCTCTTTCACAAATCAAAACAGAAATCTTCAAGTACAATATCAAATCAAAAATTTGAATGTTTTTGTACAAAAAATGGATCCTAAGGATGTAGTCCCCCCTACATTTTTCAGCCATGTAATGAATACTATGTAACCTACTTTTT
This sequence comes from Pharyngocirrus eroticus, assembly GCA_033118115.1. Lineage (NCBI taxonomy): Eukaryota > Metazoa > Annelida > Polychaeta > Saccocirridae > Pharyngocirrus > Pharyngocirrus eroticus. The sequence continues at coordinate 17,220 of JAVSBT010192200.1, read as the reverse complement.
CAAACATCAAACATTTCCATGTTATTTTTGATAAATGAGATGTGGAAATGACCATTTGCTATATTTGTTATAACTGCAATATTTCATTTGGATATGGGAGTAACTAAATTTATGCCATTTCCCTAAAATCGACTAATTCCTTTATCCAGTATCTTACTTAAGAAATAGCAATCCAAACTTCACAAAGGCAATCAGATCCAACAGGGGCTTTATTTCATTAATCGCTCTTATCATTCATTAAGAAACCAATTCCAATAGTAGGAGGTGGGGGTTGGAAGAAACCACCAACAACAGTAGCCACAATATCCTGTCAACTGTGAACCACTCCCAAAAAGGCAAGATTTAATAGCCACCCCCCCCCCCCCCCCCACACAAAGCTTACTTTTAACAAAGGTGTGCTTCACTTTTCAATTACAATAAACAAAAATTCTGATTTCAATTCAGAATGTCATAAAATAGAAGCACTTTTGTAAATCAAGCAATATTTCCTTGATAAAAAACCATGGATATTAATAACATATCATTTTTTAATCAAATTAATGAAAATGGCAGAGTGCAATTATAGTGAATGCTACAACAGTTTAACAAATGAAAATCATCTCATGTCAGCAAAATATAAACACCATTGCGATGCAAATGAGAAGTAGATGACCATATCACAAAGCTCTCTGGGCCAGGAACATTCACATTGAGTGTTCACCTGAGGCAAGTGTAAGCCTGGCTCTCTGATTTATGAGTCTGTCTGACTGTAGGCAAAACAACCCAGTGTTTTTATTTTAGTCATAAGTCAACCATAGAATTTCAATTTGTCCTTTCAAACAGATATGTTTTTTTCACTTTAGGAGTTATTGATTGCGATACCGATACTTAGATAATTTCAATTCGAACATTCAATTCAGTTACATACATTAGTAGATTGAAAGACCCTGTAATAAATATGTACAGCGACCAAATCAAAAAACAAAAAACAAAACTCTGCATAGCCTTATTATTTAGAATCTGAATATAAACCAAATTGTCACTGTATCTAAGACTGGATGATGCCAGTACTTTATTCTAAACCCTGTAGCAGATTTCTGTTATTTGGACATAAATTAGTTTAAGTATAGCATCTCTAGTGAGCAGCTTCTGAGTGTTTCCTTATGAGAGTAGAAGTTCCCTGCTGGATTGAAACCAGACAGTTCAGAGAGTTGTGTTCAGAATAATAGTATATATGCAGTATACCTACACATGTTGAACTTTGGCTGATCTGAACTTTTATTGTTAAACCCACAGAGTAAACATGCAAAATTTCTATTCATGAAAAAGAAACTAAATGCAAAGTAGAAAATATTGCAGTTATAACACCAATGAAGGATCATTATGCAAAAAGATTTCCATCATGATTTCTGCTGCCATCATTACTATGGCAACCTTTGCAAACTATTTTGTTCTTTGGCTCTGGTACTAAGCTAGTGTAAAATTGGAAAAAGCTGTGTCTTGACTTGATATATAGGGATCAGACCTGTGACTATAGCCCATCTTTAGCCTATGGGCAATACTATAGTCTATCTCAGGGTACTTCAGTTCTACTCAAGAGGAAGCAGGCTTGTTGATGAAAAAGCGGAGTATTAACACTTCAATCTATTTCCATCCTAGAATGAGGCATTTCTTAGTCCTGAATCAGGCTGTGAGTTACTAGGAAAACAAAGTATGACTCACTCACAATGCATAATCAACTCAATTCATTGTCAATTATATGAGTCAAGAACAAAAATCATTGGCATATCATTTTTTGCAGTAACAATAAAAAGAAATATTCATGGAAAACTCTCCATTCTTTGTTTGTATTTTTCCAAAATTATATCAATCTGACACAGGAAACACCCTATTATTAGAATTTAGACAGGTTCAATTTAACTCCCATGAATATCAACTTTCATTTAAAAACTATTACTTTCAGTCTATGAAATATTTACTTATAACACAAACCAATTTCTTGTCAAAATTCTCTAAACCATATGTCACCAGTAAATATAAAGTTTACTTCTGCCTTCTGTCACAAAGGCGACATTCCCAAACCACAACATACACCACACAGCAGTCACTTTGTTTAACACAGGCCTCACACTCACTCACGTAGATGTTTATCGAAATTAGACATTACAGGTGATGTAAAATACTTTAAACCATGATATAAATTCACAGGCTTAAACTTGTTTGTATAGTTCAAATAATGGGTGATTTGAGGGCCTGACCAGCAGTAACAGAAATTGTGGGAAACTTACTCTTGAGCAGACATTAAATTTTCTTTGTTATTAAAGTTGACCTGTTAAAGCTTCCACCATTTTTGAGTACTATACAAAACTGTACCACACAAACGACTTGTCATAGACCACAGAGCCCCTCAAGTATTTCCTTCTCACAATTACTTAGCCTAACAAAGCCTGTCTAAACTTGTCCAAAGTTATTTTAGGCATTATTTCTTGAAATTAAAGTCTAAACTGTTATCACGATTTCCTTAGAAACTGAAACTAGATTTGTGATTTCAACTTAATTTTAGTTTTCAATAGATGAAAGTTACAAAGCAAATGTCTTACTTTGTACTGATCAGAGGAAAGAAAAATAAATGGAACATACCTTTAGACAACAGTTACTGTTTACCAGAAGGTTTCCAGGTTTGATGTCCCTATGTAACACCCTCGCTGAGTGCAGGTATTTTAATCCTGAAAAAAGAAAAGTGAATTAAATTATTTAACATTTTCTACATCAGATTTATTCAACAATATCATATGAACCCCAAAAATAAACTCAAGAATTATAATGAGTCTTTGAGAGATTCTTTGAGAGATTATCTAAATCAAAACTAATAAATTACATTATAGCACACTTTGAAAGAACTGTAATTCAGAATGTGAAAAAAAATACCTCTGAGTATTTGGTATAAGAACACTTTGACATGGTCCGATGTGAGGGGCTGCGGCGATACGATTATCTTGTGCAGATCACTTTGCATCAGTTCTGTCACCACATAGCTAAGCATTTGGTTAAGGACTGTTTGTATTATATATAAAAATCAACATAATTTCACAAGATTAATTTTCAGCATTGTAAGAAGTTACATACAGAGTTTGTAAAAATAACTTGAAAATTCCAAAGAACCAACACAATATTTGGTTACAACATAGGCTGGGAAAATAATGTGTGGAAGATTTCTCCATTTTTAAAAGGTCTCAAACCATGTGCAATATGACAAAGTTCCCCCTTCAGGAGACCCCCAGGCTTTCATTCAACTTTCACAGGATATTACTCAAGCTTAACATGCTTTTCTAAATGCAGTGTAATTAAAGAAAGATCAATTTTTGATTGCATTATCCACATTTTCTTTCAACACTTTCAATCTAGCTTTTTCATGACAGCACTTTATAATGAATTCAATTGATATCTGCATATGAATGCCATCATGTACTTGGCTACCCTCTTCCCTGCAAGCACTTTTTCAATCTTGATGAGTTCTGCAAATTAATGCTGCCACAACACTGGTAATAATGGTACACTATGAATCAAAAGCACCTGATTTGTGTTTTAAAGCATACATTAAACATGATGAATGAATGACTTCCAGCTAGACTGCCATCTGTTCCCTAAAATATGGCCTATAGGATTTGTCTGTGTCATGCATTGTAACTGACTGGGTTTTAATTATGGCTTTCTTGGGTGAAGTCACACATTATCAGGTTGCCATTTTATACAATGGTGAAAGGAACTTTCATCAACCCCAAAAAGCAAGAGACAAATGTCTTCCAAAAGGAGAAAGAAAGGGAGGTATGTGAGGCAAGGATCAACATACAGTCATATTATGATCAGTGTAAAGATCTATGTATAAAACTGTTTCTCACCAGACACCACAATGAACACACCCAATTATAAAATGTATCTCAAAAGCTAGCTATTCCTTCATGAAAACAATGTGCTGACCTCAAATAGAATGAAATATCTACAACTTTTGCTTCACTTTGTCTTTTTCCCCCTTCTTCTTTAATTGCTATACCCTACAGCAAGTAACTGTCTTTTGTTTCTAATGGTAAAGGCTTATTAGCTCTTTACAATTTGATATGTTATAAACTGCCAAGAAATTTAAAATACAATTGATTTCCCAAGAAACAAAGAACAATATTTCAAATTGATATTCTGGGAAACATTATTCTCTTCTATCTGATGATTTTAGTCAAATAAAAACTTTCAGCAAATAGACAAAGAAAGAATCAATACTCTTTTGTTGAGTAACTTTTCAATGTGAGCTCTGTACTTTGTACACCCAGGTTCCATCCTCTTTGTCTCCCTTATGTTCAGTAGATGGGGAGTTTCTTTGTGTCGTCATTGGCTGGCTGACAGACAAGGGAGAACTAAATTTAGCAAGTTCATAGGACTGCAAAACCTGAGCATTTAAAGTTTATGGGGTCGGGTCATGAGGTCACAGTGAGTTCGCTTTAGCATCACTACTGACACAAGCTTGTGACAGGTGGCCACATTAAAAGTCCTTTTCAAAGCTAGATGGCAAACAAAAACAATAACAAATAAAAACTTATTTCCTATTCAATCTTTAGTTTATGACATATCAATAGTGAAAAACAGATAGTAACAAAACAAGCTACAAGCACCTAGTTGTGTGTGTCTACCTGATAAGGGGGGGCCATCTGTTGTCATTTGACCCTGCCTTTTTAAAGAGAAAAGAATCCTCTTTTTTTTTCAATGTTTAGTGAAAACTTTATCTTGCCATATGCTTTTAATCACCTTTAATAGTCTGATCATTTCAAGCAGATACAGAATAAAGATCACCAAGGAATACCACATGCAGACATTGAAACCCTCTTCATTTACAAGGACTTTCACCGGAAAGGACACAAAGAAAAAGAGGGTGGACAAGACTCAGACACTATTGAAATACTTCAAATTCTTGAGGCAATATGAATACTGATGGGAACAAAATACCCACCATTTACCACATACACACACCCCAGGGGTATGGTTTCTAGGTCAAGACAGCAGACCCTTTGTTCTAGAAAGATTTGTCATTTTACAAACTCTTTTAAAAAGCACAGGTGGTTGCCATAGAAACTCCTTCAGTGACCTCAGTGAGTATGCAGTAACTAGAAAGACTGGTTATCAAAATCACACAAGAATAACCCAGATCTTGATTTCATGCAATGTATCACAAATCCACACTACTTCTCACATCAAGAGTTAAATGGAAAGTCTGCTGTTCTTTGTTTTGAAATATGTATTGATTAACTAGTATTCATTCAAACATCTTTTTTGTTATGATCAGGCACAAAGCAAGTAAAGTAGATTCATTTTCCAGGGGAAAAGCCTGGATGACCCTTAGGATCCATGAAAAAGTAAATGAAACAAGCTGATTAGCCAGCTAAGATATTGACGTACAAAATGGACAAAGGGAAAACAATAAAATTAAACACAGATGAAATTTAACACAACTCTTCGACAAAAACTAAATATATAACTCAACTACTGACTAGGAAGTGCGACTAGGGTTTGATTACCAAAAGGGGACAGTCAGCACACTGTCCTACCATGTGCCTGGCTTTAGATAATACTTTCTGATAGCGTGGCAAAACACTGGGGGAAAGGTGAAAATATTTCATGTTTCAACAACAATGTGATAACTGGCCATTATCAAATGCCAAGTCATGACTTTTTCACCCACCCACTTACTTACCAACACAACAATTTCAACTATCTCATAGGATACCTATATACAGAGTTATTCATGTCATATTAAATGTATGACATACATTGACCAGACAGGTCTTCAAAGAAGACGGTAAACAAACCACTTATTTCAACATTGATACGTTACAAGGTGAAAACATTCTACTACCCTTGTTTGGTTAGTTCCCTTTCATCAATATTTTAAAAGAAAAAATAGGCACATCAAAGCAATATTATTAAGGTTATCAATAACTGTTGAACTACACCTGGTTAATGACTACAGATCTGTTCATGTCTTAGGTATCAAAATGATATATGCTGTTTTTACAGATAACAAGTTTCTAATCAGAAGAACACTGTATTGTAATAATTTTAAAAAGTAGGGACAAAACACAATTGAAACATCAATAAAATAATGAATACTAGTACTCATGAATAACTTTAACCCTTTACATAAATCATAACAAATGTAGTTGTATTCCAGTTGATTAGCCTTTCTACTCATTTACTGCTATTTAAACAATACTCCCACTCCCCAAAAAGCTTATATTGCTGACACATACAGATTATTCCCAGCAACGACATAAGCCTCTTACTAATAATTTACACGAAAACCTACACTACACTTTTATGATTGATAAAGAGATAATCCAAGACTATGCAAAGAGGTATAAATATAGCCCTACTAAACAAACTACTCAAATAGGTATGTTTTCCATAACAATTATGTAACATATCCAAAAAGTAAATTTATCATCATTTTCCTTTTGAAAATCGTTGACCACACCTATTTGACCACATGAAAGGGTTCTAGACTTATAATATCTTTTCACCCTGTGACCCCTACTTCACAGTACAGTTCACAAAAGTTAATTTCCTCTTCCTTCCCATAGTGAATGTCTAATAACATTTTATAACCCCAATATAACAATTCATTCTTTCACCCAATGACCTATGCACTTTCCACAACCTTTTTTGTTTCATATTATGTTATTCCCTTGGAACATTCAAAACAGTTTCATGATGTAACAAATTCATGCTTTCTGAATCAACAATTTTTCTATTATCAAACAATTAACCAAAAATGTAATTTAATTATTTTAATCCTACCCATTGTGAACTTCTATTAACAAAAGGATACATTTCTTGGAAAAAGTCTATGTGGGGTGGCTGCAAGATGTCGGATGATGATAAAACCTGGAAAAGAAAAAATAAAGTTTCAAGGAATTAATTATCAAAGTAAATAATTGAATATTTTTATTACAAAGCAGCAAGTTGCTATAAAGCTATTCTTTTGATTTGGTGATCAATAATTAGACCATTAGTGCTTTCTAATAACCTACGATAAACCCGGATAAGAAAAATGCAAGCACTCATGGGTTCAATTTGGAATCATCTTAATTACAAAAAATACAAGACTGATGGGTTCATTGTGACCTTAACATTGAAAACAAATTCACTAGTAATATAAGGAAGAACAGAAATTATTATGTACCCTGCAGTATTGCATTTGATACATATATGACAATACACATAATATTGTTTTCTTAGGATACTTGAAAAGGTTAATCACAATGAAATAAGGAAGTTGTTATTGATTTAATGACGCATAATTCTCACCAAAAAAAAGTTCTGAAAGCTAGAGCATTTATCAGTTTCCTGATACTACGCCACAACTTATATCAGCCTAGGCCTAATTTCATTCTTAGTTCATACCAAAGGCTTGTATGTAGGTTATATCTTTTTCAGTAGGAGGACGAGGACACTGTCGTCATGAGCTTTCAGAATTAAATAAATTTTCTATGATATGAGTGCACATCCTAGAAGACACAAGGCCAACTAAGAGCATTGTAATAAACAACACTCAAGGTTACGACAAGATATCTCCTGGAGGTCTTAACAAAAAGTTAAAAAACATAATAAGTGTGTAGTTAATTTCTTTGTCCCTGTATCATGTATATGGTTTTGGTAACAATTTAGAGTTTCAGAAGAGAAAGGGATTAATTTCAAGGACTGAAGTATTGTGAATGAATGGCAATTTATTTTTAAAATCCTCCTCTTTCAGCTAGAGACCCAATTAAACATTAACAAAGAAACACCTGTGGCCACTTTGCACTCAATTTAAAATTTGTTTTATAAGAATTTCTGTGAAACTGTCGGTTATTTCAACAAATCAAATCGCTTAAGTGGCTCCACTTCTCTGTTACCAATTTCATAACCTAAAACCATTTTCCCCAAAGATTTGCAATGAGAGAAACAGTTCATCCGACTCAGATTTGCCTATGTATTATGTTTTTTGTTTCATCAAATACTTTTGCCAACAATCAACCTGAGTTAAAATTTTAATTAACACACATCTAATCAAGCCATAAACATGTTTTCATTCTACTCTATTCAAGTATTTCAATACCAGGATGGCTGCATTAATTCTTTTGATAAAAACAACTTTATTTCTTCTTGAATGACCAAACCTGTTAACCTTTGAGAGAGCAGTGCTTATTAACAGGATTTCTTTCTCATCAGATGACATACAGAAGCAGTGGCATTTTAACCATCTCCCTAATACTGTACAAGGGCACAACCAGGACAGGGACATTTTCAGTATTTGTCTATGTATGCCACACAAAACTGGTTTACGCCTTTAAGGAGGCATAAAAGATATGCATAAAGTAGCAAATAATAAATATGTAACAAAATAACCTTTATTCCCAAAACCTATATTTACAAAAAGTATGTTAACTATATTGTATCTGAAAGTATCCTTCTATTCCAACCTATGGCAATGATCCTTTGAATAAACATGAGAAGGCTGTGAAGCTTTCTACAACTTAAAACATCATTCAGGATTTGTTTAGCTAGTTCTCAGAGGCAAGCTTATTAGTTCAATAGAGGAATATACTATTTATATAATATACTTAATTCAAAGACTTATAAACTCTTATGCATACAACTGTGAGAAATAATGGAATATAAAGCTGCCATTGATCTCAGCAGTACATTAAAATCATTTAGTCAGAAAGTCTATATGGATGGAATAGAGAGTTTCTAAATCGCAAAATCATACTTAAAAAACCCAACCACAGTCTAGGCATGAAAAAATACAAAGGCGTGGAAAATCTAGCTAAATGTGAAATCTATCAAAAACAAAGTGATTTGATAATTTATCAATTGAAAGAAAGCAAAGGGAATTAAAGCTTTTTACATTAATCTATCTAATAATTGGCGGCATAAATATCTAAAATTTAGAATGAGAGTATACAATATAGATGTATAACTTCATTGTCTTGTATGTTAATGTCATAACAAACTAGTTAGTATATATTCCTCACTCTATCTATACAGCTGCCTGAGTATAGCATATAAGCCTACTGGGTGAAAAGTTCAGGACTTTTCAACTCTGTGTCAACCTGTGTTGTGTTGAAGCATCAATCATTCAAAACAGAAATATAAATCTGTAAACTAACACACTAGGACATATTCTTTTAAATTTTTACCATTTCTTTTTACACATGTATTTTGTCATGTAAATGAAACTCACAATTCCACTGCTATCTGAAGACTCTTTAAGACAAATCTAAACCTAATGTTGCCAATACTAAACGACTGCTTTAGTCACATAAAATTGAAGCTATCTCTTTGTGAATATTGATTATTATAGATCTGTCGCACACAAATGCAACCACTTTTGTCAGCACGTATCTTGAAGTTGAGCAGGTTTCTGAAGCCTTAGGAGACAGATGCCTGGAAAATGGGTCAAGATTTGTTTTGGAATTTGTGTTGACAAATATTGATCATATTACTAGAAACATCACACCAAGGTAATTAATGTACCTTCAGTATATTGAAAATAATTCAAATTTTGAGCACATACTGAATCGGTATCTCTTTTAATCATAAGTATAATTCCATAAAAGATGAATAGTATTATAATACAACTAATGGCAACACAACCATTTATTTGTAGAATCATATGGTCTTCAGAGTATAAATGCTTAAACCATAATTTACCACTATCAAGTAATGTCTAGTTTTATCAAATAAATCATACACTCAATGCAGCCTCTCTAGCCTTTACCTTAGATGACCCCAACTTTTTGTCTAATCTTGTGAGCACTGAAGGGCAAATACACTTTCTGCTGTAACTAAGAACCACTTCTGTTGTGCTTTCAAACAATGCAAAAACTGTTACCTTATGTTAGGGTCAAGTTGGAGCTTTGCTACAGACACAGATTTAAAACTATAGGAAATAGACATAATGGGATCTATTAAGTATAAGTGACTACACTGTTATAAAATTGTATTGAAATGTATTAGAAGACTTTAGCCAAGAAGTATGTGTTGTACAACGGACTTTCGTAGCAACATGCTTAATAGGACTATACATAGAAACCTTTCACGGGAAGCTATTATAGCTATACATTATGACAATTAATGAATTATATGGGACATGAACAGAACCGACACAAATCTTCAACAATCAATTACCCGACTCCTTCCTTTTCACATTTGTATCTAAGGATATTGCGTTCTTGCACATATGAGTCTATATAGATAAGAAAGACTTATTTTCCTGATCATATCATTATTGCACCAACTGTAAGGGGCGAACACTAATAGCAAAATGTGAATATACTAAATTCAACTTTGGCAGATATGTGCTATTGTTGGTGTATTTTTATGAAAACCTGGAGATGTTAAAATTGTAGTTCCACCTTAGATCACCATAGGATAAAGCCATTCATCAAAATCTTGCGAATGTCAATGAGAATTATACTTACATTGTCATGTCTAAAGTGGCAAAGCATTTTCAATTCTCTGTAAACTCTCTTGCATGAGATGAGATTTTGGAAGACATTTGGCATTTTTTTCAAAGCCACTCTTTTTCCATCTCTGGGATCTGTAACTGACCTGCAATGAATTTAGAAAAATATTATACTCACTTATTAATGTACAATTTTTTTTCATATTTTAAATTCTTCATAACATTATCGATACATTAAGTCATCAAATACAATATGCTATCCAGTCAACAAAAAATCTTTTTCTAATCTAAACCTGAAACAAATGCTCTATTTCAGTCTCAGAACTTTCGGGGTGTATTTTTCCTGGGACCATGACAGGTAGATTATTTTTGGGTTCAAATGACAATTGATGTCCTTAATATGATAAAAGTCATGGCCTTGTGTGACACTAGTTTCTATGGCAACTCCGTCATTTCAGGTCTTGGTAATGATTTTTTTTTCTCTTCAGAAAATCTGATTCTTGGCAAAGTGTCATACGATGCAACCCACATTTACATCAAATTTCTTTCCGTCTTATTTACAAAATTGGGGGTAAAAGAAAGAAAGTGGAGAGTTTTTGTAATTTTAAGTTTTTACAAGATTGCGATGCTCAGTACTCAAAAACATGAAAATATTCAAGACACTGAAGTATTTTTCTTCAAATTAGTTTCTGATAAATAACACAAGTGTCAATTTTATAAGTGTTTGTGACTAACGAATATTGGAATAATCCTACACATAATCATGTCAAAACCATAAATCAACCTCACAATGTAGGTGTCTAGAGTCACATAATGTCATCATGTAAATATTATCCTGAATATTTGTGTGTTTAGGTTATGTACACTAGGATATGGAGACAAAGAATCTCAATTTTCCCCTTATCTCTCTCCATTCTTTGTTGTGTGTGATACAATGACTAAATTCCTGTTCGACTATTCATAGTAACAAAGAAACCACTCAAAATGGAGAGAAATCATTCATGGCAATTTTAACCACCTGTCCTAGAAAATGTAACGGACCCTTTAAAATTTAAATCCCAGCTTTACGGGTCGTTTTCAGTGAGCGCTCTTTGTGTCTAGATGCACTACACTGTAACCTCTCAGTAACCTGCTATGTGTATTGTTATATCAGATGGAGCATTATGGCTTCAGTGTAGATAGGGTGGGAACTTTCTCCGCGAATTTCGAAAAAACGTTTAGACAGCACATCTAATCAAAATTTCACTATTGTACTATCCTAGTAATACCATACTACAATACAATAACTATACCATCTTTGCTTTGCATGTATATTTTTTTTCATCGTGACTGTCTGGGACAGTCGACAAAAAAAGTATAGGCACTGATGCTAATGCTAGACCCAGTAAAAGACACATACCAAACAACTCCGAAAGCTCCATATCCAATAGGCCGATCTGGCTGGACATCTTGGGCCGGAACGACAGTCTGATAGTATGGCACTGCCGTAGCAGCAGCAGCTAAAATAGCATGTTGCGATGCTGCAGCACCATGGAATGCCATCATCTGTCGGCTATGCCTTTGGCTCACCACCGCCATTACAACCTCAAACTCCACTCACAAAGTGCCTGCACTTCACCAACCAATTTATCCACAATCTATGCTATTGGCATCCTTTACATTTGCATCATCACTAGAATACCTTGTTATCTCCTTGACTGTGAAACTATGAAATCCTCAGAGAGGAGAGAGACGGTAAATAAAAACATATATGTTGGCTGAGGTCAGAGAGGAGTTTGACTCACACGCGGCGAGTCAGCACACAAAGACTTCACGTGACAAATTTAAATATACCCATAATTCCCTTGCCAACAGGTGCCCGAATAGACTGAGTTCTCGTTGAGTCGTTGTGCCGGAAGTCCATACTTTACATGTGTAATTCTCAGAAATGTGTAGGGTACAGATCAGTTTTATGAGGCTGAGGGATACCACAAAAATACTGTCCTGGCATTACAGGGGATATACCAACTCCTCGAAACTAATGAGGTCGATTGTTGTCAAGACACAAGTTTTCTTCAGGATAAGAAGATAAAAGATAAAGAGTAGAAAAAATTAAGGCTTTGTGTGATGAATGTCACAATTTACTGATGTCAAAGTGCTTTGATAAAATAAAACCAAAGAGTATATTAAAATCAGCTGGTATCCCCCCATCCAACAATAATGAATACAAGACACATTTATTCTTATACACGAAGAAGTATAATAATTATAACTGAAGAAAAACTTACAATTACATAACATTTTAAGTAGAAGTGATTTGGTTTTTTTTCTGAGACTTTTGTTGAATGGTGAATGACTAAAATCCAATCTAAAAATGAACTCACCTTTTCACTTTAAAAAAATCTCTCTATGTAACTTGTTTAATTTTTAGTGATAAATGGTATAAATTGTAACTATAATTATCTAAAACCGATATAAATTTAATGAAAAAGATAAAACTTTATCAAGTGTTTTTTTCAACTTGCTAACCACAGAGGGCGGTACTGTCTGGTCTTTTCAGTCAACACACAAGAGAAAAAACGTGAAGATAGTATATTATGTGTATTGATATGTATGTCTTTTATTCCTCAGAAATCAGATGAATTCGTTAGATGTCTCTGATGTTGATTTGAGTGATATTCAAGTCGTCCTTTATTGGAGACAATTTTCTAATACACTAATTAATAAATGTATAAACAATATCAGTTTAATTATTTTTCAGACACATTATTATTACAAATTATAAATTTATATAGCAGGCATTGAACTGACATGTATTCAGACGTTTGCATCAACCTCCAGCAAATCATTATAGTTGAATCTGACACCAGTGTACTTAGCCTGACTGAGGGGGGCGCGGGATTCTCTGGGACGAGGGATTCACCCTTTGAATTGTTTGGGCACTTGGAATTTACAAACATGATTCCTTGGGATCTGGGATTTACTTATTCTCTGGGATTAGGATTCATACTTTTGAATAGTTTGGGATTTGGGATTTACCATTTGAATTTCTTGGAATCTGGGATTTATGGGTGAATTATGTGGGATTGAGATTAGAAAATCTTAAAATTGTTTGCACCCCCATCCCCCCTTGTTTGAAAAAAATTGGGATATTAGGTATTTGAGATTTCAATTTTTGATACTTTGGAGGGGGGGGGAGGACTCTTGGCTTGGATCCCCTCCCCCCTCACACACCCCCTCTATCTATTTCTTATAAAAGTAAAAAAAAAAGTTTCAATACAACACAATACAATACAATGCAAAAAATAAAATAAAATAGAAAACAAGGCAAAAACATTGTCCTAGATCTTTTTTCGCACTTGTTTACAGACAGCTCGTCATTCAAATTGAACTCTTTAAGTCAAGTGTATCCTCCTATTTAGAAAAATCATGTGCTATTTCAAAATAAAGTGTTCTTATCTTTCAAAAGCACTTGTAGTTTGAAGCCTTATTATGATTATTTTTTTCAGAATTGTTACATTGTTACCAAATAACATTTATTCATGCAAAATATTTCAATCAGAGACATATGTACAGATTGCAATTTGAATTATGGCTGTTTTGAAGCTGGGATTTCTGGCATTATTTGGGTTGGTGACCTATCACTTTTTCTTCCAGCCACAAGAGGTCAATATCATTAGAGATGAATTAGATAACCAGTATGACTATATCATAGGTAAATATTCTGGTAAAATATATGCCTATTTCATTTCAGCTTATTTAACAAAAGGTAATGACATCTCTTTTGTATTATGTATTATATTTTTGTATTTGTTTTTATGGAGTTGAGTCTGAATTAAGTTTTGAATTGAATTGAATTGAATTCAGGGGTCAACATAAGGGCATGTCAGCAGGTCCGAGACCCCCAGATTATCAAGGCCGACCCCTAGATTCTGACTGTTACTGTTAGGCGTGCATATGGGATAGTATTTTTTTTTCTCCTACTGTCCCAGATGTGAAGAAAAGTCCACAGTGGAGATAGGCTGGGACAGTGGATTCAAAGTAC